>JACXGJ010000573.1:96901-117659 GCA_016801105.1 Esox niger | reverse complement strand
TGCCACAGTGTAGCCGATTGTCACGTTACCCACACTGCCACAGTGTAGCCAACTGTCACTTTCTGCCATCATGAGGAAGGGACCCAGGCCGTCACCTCATCCAATATGGGGGACGTCTTATTAACATCATAGATTGACTTAAACCAAAATCTTACAAACCAGGGTTAAAAACCCCTGGCCTTAGGAACAAAGCACAATTTGAAAAATAACTTGGCTACATAACCAGGAACTGTATTTCTGGTTTATGGTCTAGCTCCCTGTAATACTGAGAAATTAAGTCTATTTGAAACTACACTGCCAGCTGGTTGGCCAAATTCAATAATAAAAAGGTAGCTGTCAGTCTGCTTCGCCACAAAAATAAATAAAAAGTAAGCTGTTTCGGTTCTTTTTGCCTGTCAGAATGGCTCTTGTCATCCATATTATATTACTTGCCTGACAAAATGTTTGGTTCGTCTGTTTTCTTATTTAGAGAAAGGTATGTAATTATGATGTTTGGGATCAGATCATGGGGCATGTGCCCTCCTAACGGCAATGCAAGTTCAATGTCTTTCCATTCTAGTCAGGCTTGAGATGTACAGTAATGTGCACTTAGGCCACAATACTAAAAGACTTTGATCAGTGCAGTACATGATGTGCTTGTAAAAACACTGTATAACATTTGAATAAATACATAGAAACATTAATAGAGTAAAAAATAACAATTGTTTATTGATTTTTGTCAAAAGATAATTGATATCTTGTGAGATGGCAAGAAGAAATGTTTTTTTTTACTTTTAAAACTATTATACAAATAGTTATTTTGCGTTTTATAATATGTGTTTAATGCTTCGACAGATGATTTGAACGTTTTCCTCAGGTGGGCTTCTGCTCGGTACTGTTTTTTTCTCTATATCCCTTGTCCTATATGCCAAGTGTGAGTTGGTGTGTTTATGAAAAAATATATATTTGTTTGCGCTTGTGTGTGTGTGTTTCTGTCTGTGTGCATACGTGTGTGTTGGTCTTTGTCTCCCGGCGTCTTGTTTGTATTTTTGGCAGGCTGGCAATACAACAGGAGCATGGGGCACTTGGCTGGGGGGACTGCAGTATGATATCAGCCCAGGGATAGCGATGCTGTGAAGTCCAAACGGGTCCCTCAAGGTCGGCCCCCAAAAGACAGCACGCAACGTGCAAGGTCACATCCTAGACTAAAAGCAATAAGTGCTTTATTGATAGAAAAAACACAGCAAGCAAGCAGATGTGCAACCAACTGATTAATAATAAAATAGATTTGTGAGAGAGTGGTACTGACAGAAAGAGAGAGAGAGAGGAGGAGAGGCAGAGGGAGAGCTGTGTCCTGTGTGTATATCTGGGACAGTGTGTGTGTGACGCTGCATTTGCTCTAAAATAACATTTTGTATTTTGCTCCAAAAGAACATTTTGTAAACTCAGGGTGGTTATTGTATTGACCTGTCATGTATCTTTGCAGTAAAATATTGATTGTGCAGTGGAATCTAAACAAGAAAAAAATCAATTTGAATCCAGTGGTTAAAAAAAGAACAGAATGTGACACATTAGTGCTTGTGGCAGTTTTCCGGGTGTATGACCTCTGTGCAATGCTCTAATCATTTCCTTTTTAAGGTCATTGCAATGTTTTGCGTAATTTTTCTGCTAAGTGAAAGCTGCCTAAAAGGCCATTGGGAGACACAAGCCTTGTGTTTTCCTTTTCACATACAGTAGTTCTGTTTGACAAGGAGAATCTTCCTGAATGTACCCAAATCTTGCAACAAAAGTGTATTTTCTACTGGGCAGACAATAGTTGGATAATGTAAAAGAGGTAAGGATGGAAATGTATATAAGTCATACATTTTTTCCATCCTTTTGTGAAATGTTTTATCTTCTCACACAGTAACACAGCCTGGAAAACGTGCTTGTAAGTGAGTTATTGACTAGCTGAGTGATTGTGAAAGTGAGTGATATAAGCTCATCCCAACCAACCTGTTTCTTGTACAGAAGGAACCAAGAGGAAGAAAAATGCTGGGGAAAGATTCACCCACCCCCCACCCCCTTTATAGTACTGTACATCCCCTTCATCCCTGTATAGCCCCCCTAATAACCCCCATCCCCTCATCCACCTCTCTCTCTCCCAGTTGGAAATGGCATTGTTTTTAATCATCAGAACCCCCAAAATTATTATTATCGCTTCTGATGTGGCAATTAAAACTTCAGGTCAGAGGCACAACGAGCGGTGATCAGCAGCCGAGCCGAGAAGTTTTAATTAGACGATCAGAACCATTAATGCACAAAAAAAGGTGTGCGCTGGGAAATTAACGGGAACGTCTTAATCAGGGTTAGTGACTCCGAAGAGGAGTCAAGTGAACAGAGAGCAAAAAACAAATCATTTCCGCACCACTGGGACAAAACTCAATTAAATATGCATGCAAAAATGGAAATCCAGAGCATCGGCAGCAGTTGGGGAAACTGTGGCAAAATCTCGCGGCGAAGGTCGCGGACCTGATTATTGTTTTTCCTGTGTAATAAAAATGAAAGAGGGGCCAGATGCAGGGGCCAGATGCAGGGGCCAGATGCAGGGGCCAGATCTGGGTGCGGTCGTGTGTTTGTTCATCAGTGGCATCTTTCTGCTTGGCTACCCTGGGCTCTTGCAGATCGCCCTTTTTTTCTGAGCAAAAGGAAAGAGGCAGAAACAGGCGAAACACTCTTCCTGAAAGCTGTAAATTAGGAAAAGTGGAAACATAAGTGTGTACACACATACACATATACACACACCTCCCTGGAGAAATGGAGACACAAAAGGTTTACTCAGACACACACCGGGGGTTCAACCATGTCAATTAATCTGCCTGAGGTTCACAAAGTTCTAGCAGGGCTTTTTTTGAGGTGCTGAAAAAGTCTGGGTTACATACTGAAAACGAATCCAGAGCTGTTCAGTGTTTTCCCATGCTTGTTTTGGATTAATTAAGTTCAGATATTAACCTACTATGAGCTTTTGTCCCTGTGTCAGTCAAAATGGGATAACCCAGCAGGAAACCACTATTGTCTTTTCTCATTATGGTATAGTTTGGCTTTACTGTTTTGGTTGTGTTATACTGCATTATAAGGCTGTAAAATAACGTTTTAAGTGAGAAATATGCCTGCATTCATTACTGTTGGTAAAGGCTTTGATGGTGGTATCATTGGTGTTGTTGAGTGCTAGTACCATTGGTGTTGCTGAGTGCTGGTACCATTGATGTTGCTGAGTGCTGGTACCATTGGTGTTGTTGAGTACTGGTACCATTGGTGTTGCTGAGTGCTGGTACCATTGGTGTTGCTGAGTGCTGGTACCATTGGTATTGCTGAGTGCTGGTACTATCAGTGTTGTTAGGTTGCATTGTTCTCTGGCGCCTCAAGACAGGACTCCTGCTGAAAGTCAGAGAGTTGGCTTATGTTGAATAACCTGCTTCACAGGGGCCGAAGTATAGAAACATGACGGCTGAAAGTAATCTACAATAGCGGTTCCTGTTCAAGTTCCAATAGTATAATGACCAGGATTACAACAAAGTCAATTTTTGCCTGGATGTAATTGTGAATAGGTATAGGTCTATTGTAAATGTGTATTATTGAAGCACATCTTCCTACACATTGTTGGAAGTGCACAATGCTGTGCAGAAAGATGTGTGCTGGAGAAGATATTTCTGCAACATGTAATATGCACTTACGGTGCTCATGTGATTTTCTTTCCCTTTTCAGCATCTGCCATTAATATTTGTCAGAAATATAGTATATATAAGGTAATATTTCCGCCTCTCAGACTTGTTCTAAAGTGCATCCTCCATAGAAATTGACTAGTCAGTGTGTAGTCATTGTGAACCATATTCTTTCCAACACTTTTTTTCATTTTATGAAAGACAGTAGCTGCATACCCGTTTCTTCCAGTACAATAGACAATATTTTGGTCATCTCCCTATATATCATTTGTACCCTCTTGTCTGTGTGGCAGAAAGGTGTAGAAACTTGACCCTGCCCATCCAGGCAGCCATTCATACCCCAATTTCCTCCCTCCCTTCGCCTCTCTCTCTCTCCCTGGCTCCCTGGCAGTCTTTATTACAGTCAGCTCACGTTCACGCAAATAATGCAAATAATGTCTTCCAACAGCGTTATTAGGATTTGAAACACCACTTGATTGGGCATGATATCATTCTGGCACGTAAACAGAGGGGCTCGGCATCAAAAAGACACAATGAGACACACAACGGGTTTTGGAGAGCTCAGTGCCGGGGGTAGATTTTAACACGAAGCCCTGTGTTGCATGCAGTCATCCAGTTCTGAGAAGAAACAGGCCTTCCAAATTGTTTTGATGCACATCTTCTTGACTTGAAGAAGAACGCGGGTCCCAGTACAAATTATTGGATGCATTCAAACATAGTTTCTTGAATTTTTCGTCAGGTTTTGGCCTTATACAGTCTGTGTAGCTCCACTGTCACAGCCCTGTTCAGTTTCCAGGAACAAAATCTTGTCACGGTTACAGTAAACAGTAGGAAACATACGTTTCATTTGATTCAACTGGTACTTGTTTTCCTCAGCTTTTAGTGCTATGTACGACTAAAGTGTGACTGAGAATTAGCAGTCTATACCTTAGCAGAGGAGATGCATTTGTTTTTCTCCCTGATATTCATTAATGGCTGATATTGCTTACTGGGACTCTCGAGGAGGTAGAAGGAGTTGGCCTCAGAGGAAAAAGTTGTTCTTTCATGTAGGTCCCCATTGATTTAATCTCATTGTACGCTATCATGCACACAAACGACTTGAGGTAAACAGGCCAGTGTTACCATAGCGATCCCTATTGTAAGCAGTGGCAAAACCTGCTGCATTTGGACAGACATTCTCAACGCTAATAAAAAGCAAGTTGAATTGCACAGTCCTGGGGCCCCAGCAATCTGCAAAAACACTTTATTTCCAATTGGATTCCCGTAGCAATCTTTTAATGATTATACAGTATCAGTCAAAAATATGGACACACCTTTCCATTCGAGTGAATTGTTAAGCGTGTCGAAAGATTGAATGGGGAAGTGTGTCCAAACCTTCTCCATTCTGGTACTGTATATTGTATCAACCTTTTAAAGACAATTTCTAGTCATTAAAACGTGCAGAAGATTTAATGTGAGGCCTATGCTACTCAATCAGTAGTAGTTTACCCCAGGAGTCGAGATCCATATTGTTGGTAGAAACAAAATGTACATAAATAGTCACTAATGGAAAGAAACAACTCGGCAGGGGTCATTTCCTACAAGGAGTGGGAGATTGTGATGCAAAGGAAATCGGTAGTTAAAGCATGAAATACAGAGCACAGTAAACAGAAAAATGACCTCCACTGCAACGCCCAAATGACCTCAATCTTCCTTCAGAGGGGTGTTTCTGAAAAAATGTGAAAATTTATGTCTTCCACTTCCTAATAGTTTTTCCAGCTGATTTTTTCAGAATTGCTTTCCTCTAAAACAGTGACCTTTTAACCGCAGCCTGCGATTGTCTAACACAACATGTTACAGTAATGTGCCACTGATATACGGTCCAGACTGTGCACAATTCCTCAAGTCATTGTTTCAAAAGGGGAAGTCTACAATGTAAATAGAGTAACTGAGAAAGCATGTGTGGTGGAGTACTCATTGTATACCGGCAAGGTGTTATCTGTAAATTCACTCATACTATGGCGCTCTCCCAAATTGCACCCTATTCATATTCCACTATTTTGGATCAGGTCTCTGTTCAAAGGTGCTGCACTATATAGGAAATAATGTGACATTTGGGAGGCAGCCAGACAACATTTAATGATTTCACAGCTTTGTGAAAAAAATACTCATGCGTTGTGCTGTGCATCATTTACATAATACCAGCAATTGCTCACACAAGATAGTTTTTAAGTTTCGCTTTATACACTAAATAAATGAACAGCCTGTACTAGCAAATGTAATTGTAAATATACCAGTTGTTATAAAAAGGGCATTGAGGTAGAAAATTGTTTCCTCTCCCACAGTAAAATTTGTCCAGTTAAGTACAGTGTAATGTTAATGATAGTGAGACTTTCGAGTGAAGCGAAATTCAGGTATGTATGTATAGTGGTTGATTATATTTAAAATGGTTGACACGGTGAAATGGCAGAATATTTTATTGAGCTTTGGCCTTTACTGTTATAACAGAACATTGTGTTGATTGAAAGTTAAGCACTACATTGACAATTTTAAAGAGTAGAGGAACAAAACTAGCCATGGTGGTCTATTCAGAATGGCAGGAAATAATTCAAAAAGTGATTAATATAATATATTGCATATTATTCACTAACTCCTAAGCTTTACCCCATGATAATAGTTTATTTACAACATTATAAAGATCTGGAATGGATTTTGCGACTGGAAAATCTGCTCAGGGTGAACTTTGGTGAGTCTTTTCATCAAGTGAAAGGTAACAGTGCAGTTTCTGCCCTAAAAAGGCAGCTCTTAATATGGAATGCTAGAGGCAGCTGCACTTGCAGAGGACACGTTTTAAAGATAGCCTGGGTTGGCTTAAATAATGTCACCCACTCCTACCTCTAACATACACTCTGTAAAACTACTAGGAGGGCTGGAAGGTGATGCCATAAGGGTAACTAGTTTGCATGGACACCAGCCAACTTTATGGAAAGAGCCACTGTAGCACTACCAGTGCTAACAGCATAGCGACTAAACAAAGCAGGTCTTCTATAAAGCTGAAAAGTGCACACTGTTTCTACCCCTGGCCTGTCAGGGGTAATGCTAAGCAGCCCCCCACTCACTGGCACAACCACAGCCTCTTTAGGTAAAGGGGAAGACAGAAGATAACATTTCAGGAGGGTCTCTACAGAGCTGTCATGTGAAGGATTATGTAGCCCGTGTACAGGCTGCTTGTAGTACCTTAGGGGGTCCGATACTGATCTGGATGTGGTTTTCCTTTTCAGCTCTCAAATCCTTTTTTTCTTTCTTTTCCTTTTTTTCTACACCAGCCAATACTTAAACATTGAACTGAACTGACTGTCTGTGGTCTGATTAACATAGTTACGTACAGTTTGCCTATCTATTTGTCCCTGCAATCTTGTCATTGCTGTTATTGTGAAGTGGCTGTGCTTTGGGGATATTTATAGAAGCAGTTAGACTGTTTATTTTCCATGGTGATGCACAAATAATCACAAGTGAATGACACTTGATCGATGGCCCTTTGTTGATGAAGAGAACTGGCCTATAGCCCTCATCTGATGTTCATTGAGGGAAATTATAATGACATTTTAATAACACAAATATAACTGCATGGTGGAAAATTTGATAATAACAAATTGTGGGTTTTAAACTTATGAAATGGTATTTAACCATATTATTTTCTCTCTTTTTATACAACAGCTGAAAGGACTTTATGCACTGAAAAGACCTCAGGAAAATCCAAGATGGCCTCCAAAAGGAAAGGTGGCCTAAAACTTAACGCAATCTGTGCCAAGCTGAGCCGCCAGGTGGTTTTTGAAGGCAACTCCCAGCATGCTGAGGGAGACCACAGCGTGGCGGATATCAGCGAGCGTGGGAGCTCCCACTTTGATGACAGTGGTGAGAGATTCGAGACCAACTTCCCTGAAGGTCTGTGTCTTGGCCAAAGCCTAGAGGAGGACCAGAAACGGCGTGATGCCATTGAGAAGTGGGTCAATGGGGAGTATGGGGACGAGCCACCTCCCTCTGGCCTGGACAGTGGGGAGGAACAGCCACAACAGCTGGGACTCAAGCGCAACAACGGTGAGGAAGGACCACCTGAGGGCGTGTACATGGTACAGCCCAAGGGCTGCAGTGATGAGGAGGACAACACGCTTGACGAGCCCGAACCAATGGTCAACTCCCGCGAGGGTAGTTTCCAAGGCGACAAGGACACAGAAGATGGTCCTCACAAGGAGGACGTCTACATGCCGTTAAAGAGCGAATCCCTAAGTCGCCAAGCACCTTTCTCTTCTCCAGGTACAAGTCTGTCCTTTTCTCTTCCTTTTTCTGTTTTCACCTCATCATTCCAAACCGTTCATTCATTCCAATTTCACTTAGAGCCCTTGAGACAGTGTAATCATCAAGATTAGACTGTCATATAAACACGCATAAAATATGGATTGAAAAAGTTGGAGTGTAACATGACATTTTTTCCAAACTTTGAAGAGTTTAAACAGCTGGCGGTCGCATGTTTGCGAGGTGGGGTTTTGGTACTCTGTCAATAAATAACAGTGCCCATTTGTACATTTGACACCTACAAAATGTGTGTGCGTGGGCATTCTCAAATATAATTTCAGTACCCCTACTTTAATATTAGTACATGACGTTTCAACACAATATTATTTCTAATATTTTAGGACAGATACTCAACTGAGCATGATACTGCATTCTCAGTTAGCAGAAGATTTAATCAAAAGGTTTGGAAATATGATGACATTTTAAACAGATATTAATTATGAGTACAAAACCCATTTGTCATCATTCTGATTTTGCCAGTTTACTTTAGTATAGCTTAAGCTAACTAGCTAATATTAAGGTAAAATAATACTAGGTAGCTAACATTATAATAACCTTTAATGGCTAAAAGCAACATTGTTATATCTCTAAATTAAGCATGTTAACATCATATTGATGGAAAATTGTTTCCTATTAATTCGTTTTTGGCTTTAGCAATGTATGGGTAAGTTCCTCATAGTGAAACAAGAAATTCATCCAATATTTGGAATACAGTTACACAGCATGCTTGCTTGATATATATGCGCACCACAGCTGTAGGCATGAGTGTAAAGCAGTCTGAAGCTAAGCTTCATATTACACATGGATTACATTTTGAGTTTATCAGTTTTCCCTAAGCTCACTCAACTTAGCCACTACACAAGCACACTATTACACACTGGAAGCCTCGTCTATCTTGGAGTAGTACATTTCTAGTGTTGCTGAGGTCATTTGTGGCCTATAAATCTAGATGGTCGGTTAACAATCAGTGTCCATGAACTCAACATTTGATATAGGCAAATGTCCAATAAATGTGTTTGCATTTAATTCATTCATTCATGAATGATTGACTAACTTATGTATTTGTGGCTAAAAGAAACAGACTATTACATTGTCTGTCTCTTTTTCTCACTGGTATCATTCAGTAACAATAAAATAGAAAAGGTGTGATAGATAAGTGGCTACAGCAATGTGTAAACTAGCCATTCTCCTGAGAATGTAGCATTTACAATTGTTGAATTTGGAAACCAGGAGGAGGCACATTGGTATCTGAGAGAATTCAAAACACACAAAAAGGAGATTGAAAAGATTAGTTTCACAGGCAACCACAATATAAGTGACAGAACAAGACGTTGTTGGAGTCGTGTTGTTTTCGTGTGGTACAAAACAGGTTTTTTTAGGTGTGTTTTCTGCTTGCTCACCTTGCTTTTTGCAGACATTTTTTGGTCTTTCATGTCTTCTTTCAGTGTCATGTACACATGCTGCAGATTTTTTTTCTTCTTTCCTTTTTTATTTACACCGTTTGAGGAGCAGTGGCCTCTCTCAGAGATGTGGGGCTGAGGGCTTCTCAGAAAATTCTATTTTTTTCCGGCAAATGCAAAGGCTTTGTGGTTTTAATTAGTCATTTTGTGTTTATTTGGTGACTGTAAAAACAGTGTCTGTAAATATGTGTTTGTGTTGTGAAACAAGCTTACACCTTTTCCCACCATTGGGTCCCTGGTACTTTACATCTTACAACAAAGGCAAACTGTTTGAAGACTGTGGAGAGAGCATACTGCATTAGTCAAAACTCTTGTCTTTGGATTATTTTCTTTTTTGCGTTGCTCTTTGTTGATTGTAACTAGGGCATCTATATTGCCTTGTTTCTGTAGCGCTCACAATTAAAACAACCCCCCCCCCCACCCGCTGCTGTTTTTCAAAGGCTGATGTGGAGCGCGCATAATTATGCATATAAACATAGTGGCTTAATTATCTCTCACAACATCAGTGACAATGTAATTAACAAACATTGCAAGATCAATGAGAGAAACTGCGACCTTCAAAACATTTAACTTCTCACATCAAGGCACTGTGCGGATTTCCTATCAGCGCAAAATCCCTGAATTTTCCTGGCTCATTTATATGTTGCGTTAATAGGTTATCATAAGCGAGTCAGTGGAAGCTACAAACTAAATACAATGAAAGCAATAACAAAGAATAAAAAACATCTGGCTATGACTTGTTCATGTCAGGTTATGAATTATTTTCTAATCTTTATTTTTGATTTCTATACTCGATATTTCTAGCAAAATATCAAGTCCAGGACAGCAACTTCATAGCACACAAATTACAAACTTGTGAGCACTTCTGTAAAGACTAGGGGCTGAAATAATCTAGAATCTTTAGAGCTTCCGTAGCTTTATATTGCAAGTGGTGGTTTCTCATCATCCAATACATTACATTGATCTGTACTTACATGTTGGGACAAGGGAGGAGCCAGAAGCAGGCACAGTTGTACATAACATATGTGATAAGTGTGGGTTGCAACCGGCAAACAAGAACCACAGGCTAAAGAGACGGCTAAACAAAACCAAACTAACAGGCCAAACTAGGACTCCAGACATAACACAAAAATAAGGTACTAGCGCAGGTCAGAATCACAAAAGAATTCCAAAACAGAGGGGGATGTGATGTCACAAGACCGGGTGGCCTGTGGTCAGGAGGCCGTGGAGTTTGATCTCCGAAACTGAGAAGGGGCACCGGACGGTAGACAGACGTGATATTAAACAATATGTTCAATTTGACAAAATGTACTTTACACATTAAATATTTCATCCAGATTGAAATACATTATTGATTGCATACACTAAGTATCTATAGCCAACAGAAAACTGGGCATGGTAAGAGTCATTGAGGATATAAGGGATAGATCAGACATTTAGTCAGGACCCCAGGGCTAACACCCTTACTCTTATAAGTGCTGTGGGGTCTTTAATGACCACAGAGAATCAGGGCTTCCATTTAACTTGCCATTCAACATCGAGCACCCTACACAGCGCAATGCACCCTTCATTGCCCACACACATTACACATCATCATCAGACCAAAATTAAAGAACTCCCCCCATAAGTTCTCCAACTGCCAGCAACATCTAATGTAGTCTCCTATCCTGGAATTGACCAGGACAGCTCTGCTTAGCTTCAGAGTCCAGTCAGCAGAGTTACCTACACAACATTATGAAGGCATTGTCACTTCACCCAAACAAGGGCTCACTATTTTTTGGATAAACTTATATTACAACTAGTAGTAATTTCTTCAGCCGGGGTTTGATTAAACTAATGCCAAGACAAGCTACTTCCATGCCATTATCATTCCAGATTTAATCTGACTAGATACATCAGCTTAAACATGCAGAACTCAGCAGTTCAGGTGATTTGGTAAGATAATGTTTGACCAAACGATTAGCATTTGAAGTCTGTCTCCAAAACCCTATGGCTTTTTAGTGTATTTAAAGTGAGATTATAGGCCATATATAGTGTCCACAGCAAGCTACAGCCTTATCTCCACCACCTCACCCGACACCTACTGTGAACCACGGAAGCCATAGAGGTATACTGATGTCCATGTTTGGTCAGCAATGGACTTATATTGCTTATTTGTCATCGCAATGGGGAAGGAGAGAAATGTGGACCTAATTGCCTCAAACACAAACATGGTTCTGGGTCTATGTCGTGTTGGAATCTGCCGGTGTGAAGCGATGAGATTATGCCTACTTCTTTTAATACTCTCCATTGACACCACAGAGGGGGGAGAGGAAAAAAGACAGAGAGAGAGAGAGAGAGAGAGAGATTGAGAGAGATTGAGAGAGAAAGAAAAGAGGAAACAGTAGCAGCAAAGGCCAGTCTCACCCTAACCCGTAAACCCCAGTCTCCCTCACAGGCGTTCGCATGACATCATTAAGAGGGTGCGAGATAAGGCTGGAGACGAAAACTCATTTACATGGTGTTTCACAAAGGTTATCTGCTGTCGGTTCCAGGCGTAATCCTTTCAGTTCAAGTCCAATCATTGGCCTGCCATTGATAGCCTGTCACATGGTCTGAGAGCAAAATGAGTCAGCAATTTCTTTTGTACATGACAACAATGATTAATAATTGATAACAATATTGTGATAATTTCAATAATATTACTAAACATACTGTTGTTACCAAAATTGTACAAGTACACTACAACCACTGAAAAACATCATAAAAGATAATCAAACATGTGCTAAAGTAATGATCCTAAGACAACAAAAGATTAGCATAGAACTTCAGATCAGTCAAATTATAATGAGTGGAGAACTTCAAAACCCAGAGCTGTATGGTCTTCCACAGGAGTATTCCAAGGTCTACCAATTCCAGCATTTCAAAGAGAAGTAAGCATGTATCCAACCCAAATCCATTGCTTGCCTATCTGGAGGCCTTAGCAAGAGGTCTACACAGTGGTCAAGGGCAAAAAGGCACATGCATTCCATTGGTTGTTGCAAACAGCCCACCTTGGCCCACGGATGGAGCCGAGCCCCTTTTCACAGATTATAGGAGGACAGCGGCTTGTATGACCCAGCATACACCCACACTGGTTGCAGCTAACAGATACCTCATAATCCCCAAGTCCAAGCTGAGACTTTCCCCATCTTCCAGCAACGCCTCAAGACTCATCTGTTCAAAATCGCCTACCCATAGATATGCCGAATCCCACACTCTCAATCTTTGTTTTTTTCTCATAGTATTTCATTTTTATCCTGTATGTTTTCTGGTCCATGTCACTTTTGTTCAGCGTCTTTGGGTCCCTGAAGAGTGCTATATAAATATAATGTATTATTATTATTATATAACACAGTGAAAGGGTAGCATGTTTACATTGCATAAAATCTACCCCCTGCCATGTATTTCTATGTAAAAATATAATAATTAGAATGGTACATTTACCTAATATATTCCATATCAGAAAAGTAGGACAAAAACAAGGTAAAACTAAACAGTGCCATTATCTACCTAGTGAGCTACATGGCACCTAATACATTCCATTCCTCAAAATACTGTACAGCATTTGAGCCCTAAATTACAAAGTACTGTACTGTACTGCAGTGTAATTACCAATACATTATACAGGGCAGGGAAAAGTGTAGCTGTTCTCTGGTGGGCAAGTGGATTATTTTCTGCCTGTTGGTGATATTGCATGTTGGTTTGAGTCTTATAAGTAACAGCACACCATCCGTCGCCAACTCAATGAAATAGTGCTGTATGTTATGAGACCCGACTCCACTGCTGAGACAGTAAACAGCCTGACTGCAATTTGCCAAAACACCTGAACACTTTGCCGTCTCCTGTGGACACATGAGACCAAATCTCATATTTTTGGTAAGGCAACCCCTCTCTATGTTTACATGAAAAAACATCAAAAAAGGAATGCCTTCCCCACAGTTAAACATGGAGGAGGTTCAGTGAAGAACACCTCCCCACGGTCAAACATAGAGGAGGTTCAGTAAAGAACACCTCCCCTCCACAGTCGGACATGGAGGAGGTTCAGGGAACAACACCTCCACAGTCAAACACAGAGGAGGATCAGTGATGTTTTGGGATGGCTTTGCTGTCTTTGCCACTGGATGCCTTAAATGTATGCATTGCATCTTAAAATCAGATGAATACCAAGGCATTTCAGGGCACAGTATGGAACCAAGTGTTAAAAAGCTGTGCCAAAGTTCACTATTGGGGGTATTCTAGCAGAACAGTGACCTCAAACATTAAAAAATGCACTCAGGAATGGATCAAAACCGAATGCTGAAAACAGCCTTTCGGAAGCACCCTTCAAATCATGGAGAACAGGGGCAATTTGCACTAGAAGACTGGGCCAAGCTGCCAGTATAGAGATGCAGGAAGCTAATCCATGACTATAGGAAACGCCATGTTTGCATCTACAAAGGCTATGCTAGAAAATATTATATCTAGGAGTATGATACTTTGCAAACGTAAGTCCTCTGATTGTTTCGAAGACTCAGCACTTTGGGCTCAAAGCTGTCCTGTTACTTGATGTTAAAAGTGGTCCCCAGTCCCCAGTCAATTTTTTTATTGAAATAGGCTCTGGTTTAAAAGAGGGGGCCTTTTGACATATATTCTACTATTCTGGGAACCGAAGGAATGTCCTGCCTCATTTCAAAGATGGGATGAAGAGCCAGCCTATCATTAGAGCTATATGATATGTCCTGACCTGACACGGCCTGGCTAACCATGCTAGACATCATAATCTACTTGCCCATGCATGTACAGGAAACGTATGTACCACTAAACTACACATGTCAAGGAAAATGTCCATATTTGTAAATTAACACAACAATGTATTTTACAGACACATTTCTTCAAGCCACACAACATTACACATATGGTATATTTAGTAGATACTGTATTTCGAATAGAAGTATCTAATCGACAAAGTAGGGTGATGATAGTCAATGGGCTGATTGACAAATACTGTAAAGTCTGGTGTCCATTAAAAAGTCTGGTGTCCACTAATGAAGTACTATCTTATCTCACACAGTGGTCCAACACACATATACAAAACTACTGGATGTATCATATAATACATAGCAAAACAGGCAGGAATTTCCTCTGCAATACAAATACCTGATCAATTTTTCTTAAATCTTTTGGTTAAATGTTACATGTATTTTCGATCTACCAGATCCCCTTTCATACCAATGTGCCGTAGAGAGCAGTTACCCCAGCAATGCTGATGGAAATTCAGGGATTATTTTACATGCCGTGAAGATGTGAAAAGACATGTGGGGGAGAAGTGACTGATTTAGCAATAACACAGAAATCTGAGACAAGAGCTAAAATATTTTTGTATTAATTACCAGGGTGGCGGCTGGTATTACTGCTGGCCCAGCCTAATATGTGCGTTAGCAAAGAAAAAATGCAATCAAATTAATGAAGAAAAGGTCTGGATGAGAGGTGTCCTGGGCCCGAAGCCAGGGTAGAAGCAAGAATGCCAAAAGTTTTACATGACACCCAAGTGAAGTTGTCATCTGAAATGTAGTGGCTGCATTCATGATATCTTATCTGATGTCCAAACTGAGACCAGGCAAGATTTCTGGAATAGATCTGGATCAGTAAACATTACTGTTAACGGAGGAAAAGATGAGTGTCTAAGGGTTCTTTCATGTTTCTTTCTCTGTCTTTTTCTGCTTCTCTTTTATTCTAAGTCTATGCTCTTTCTCCCATGTTTTCTATAGCTTTCTCATTCTTTCTGTTTCTGTCATGCTCTGTCATCACACACACACACACACAAAAACACAAACAAACTTTCTGTCCTAGCAACATGTTAACATATGGTGGGTTGTCTGTAAGAATGTATTATTCCAATTATGTTTTTGAATAATAGAAGAATAAAATATAACCAGAATATCATGACAAATAAAAATATGTTTTAAATAGGAAATATAGCAACATTAATAGGAAAGATCCTCAAGGTTAGGAATAATTATTTTAATTGAAATGATAATTGTAATTGTATTCTTTTGTCAAATAATCCTCCATTTGCAGGAATAATAGCCTTGCAGATCTTTGCTTGTTGTCAGTTTATTGAAGTAATCTGAAGAACCTCTCACAAGTTTGATTGCCTTGATGGGCACTTTTTACATACCATATGGTCAAGCTGTAACAGAACTACAACAGCTCAGTAGGGTTGAGATCCAGTGACTGTGCTGGCTACTCACTTATCGACAGAAAAAGGCATATTTTAAATTGGCCTGCATCTGATGTTCTTTATTGTGATCCAAAGACTTCCAATTTATATTTTTCCAATATTTTGCTGTCCAATGTCTGTGGGTTTTTTGCCCATCTTAATCTTTGTATTGGCCAGTCTGAGATATGGCGTTATCTTTGCAACACCGCCTAGAACGCAGCATCCCGGACTCGCCTCTACTGTTGACATTGAGACTGGTGTTTTGTGGGCACTATTTAATGAAGCTGCCAGTTGAGGACCTGTGATGGTGTCTGTTTCTCAAACTAGACACTAATGTATTTGTCCTTTTTCTTGTTGTGCGCCGGGGCCTCCCACTCCTCTATCTATTCTGGTTAGAGCCAGTTTGCGCTGTTCTTTAAAGTGGGTAGTATACAGTATTATAAAAGATGTTCAGTTTCTTGGCAATTTCTCACATGGATTAGCCTTAATTTCTCAGAAGAATAAACTGATGAGTTTCAGAAGTTCTTTGTTTCTGGACCTTTTGAGCCTGTAATACACCCAGAATTGCTGATGCTCCAAATACTCAATTAGTCTAAAGAAGAAAAGTCTGATTGTTTGATTAATCACAACAATTTTCAACGGTGCTAACATAATTGCAAATGTTTTTTATGACCAATCATCCTTATAAACTTCGATTTGCCATTGGAACACAGAAGTGATGGTTGCTGATAATTGGCCTCTGTATGACTATGTAGATATTCCATTAAAAGCTACAATTGTCATTCCCAACATTAACTATGTCTTCACTGTATTTTGGATCAACTTGATGTTAAATGAATGGATGAACATTTTGCTTTTCTTTTGAAAACAAGGATATTTCTAAGTTACCCCAAACTTTGAACGGTTGTGTACCTAGTTATAATCAACAATTCAGTTTACATATATAACAGAAAAAGCACATTCTGTTATTTGAGAAAAGGTGAGAAAAACCAGTTAGTTCTGGTTTGTTCTTATCATTGATTTCAAAAGACTGACTGGGAAAGTCCCACTGGACATTTTGATTCATTTCCAGTACATTAGGCATAAAATGACAAAAAGAAACAACCTTTGTCAGCTTTGTACACAGTTTTTGCTTCCTCTTTCTAGGTTTTATGATTATTGGACTGAAGTACGAACCAACTACTTTTTCTCATTTTGTGATAGTTTAGAACTTGTTTAGGCCAGTGTGACAATTTGGTGAAGATGTCTACCAAAATCAATTGATATATCATACTAAAGTGCTTTGATCTTTCTTCCCGTCACCATTTTGTGCAGGAGAGGCAACTGCTCTTCAAGACTACGCAGCCAACACCATGAATGAGTTCCTGGGCATGTTTGGCTATGACGACCAGCAGGTAAGGGACGAGCTGGCCAAAAAGATCAGCATTGGGAAGCTCAAAACCGCTACCTCATGGTCAGACCCGTCCTCCCTGAGCAGCGATGAGGCCACGCGGCGAGCCCGCTTTTCCAAGTACGAGGAGTACATCCGCAAGTTGAAGGCTGGCGAAACATTACCCTGGCCCATCCACCCAAATCCCAAACCAGAAGATCTCAACACCAAGCTGGTCCAAGATAAGAATGCCTTGCTCCAGGCCCAGGTCACTGGCTCTGGGGGTTGCCATCCCGGAGCTGAGGGACAAATATACCCCTCCAGCTTGGACCACAAGCAGGGACAGGTTCATGGGCAGGTGCACAACACTGGAAACAATCCCCCTGCACCCACGCCCAGTTCTCACCTCCAGAACTTGGCGTCACGCGCCTCCAAATATGACTTCTTCATCCAGAAACTGAAGATGGGTGAAAGCCTGCGGAGCCAGCAGAATGGCAATGCCTACAAAAGACCTTCCAAGTATGACCTGGAAAATGTTAAGTACCTCCACCTCTTCAAGCCAGGTGAGGGCAACCCAGACATGGGGGGCGCTATTGCTTACAAGACAGGGAAGGTTGGCCGCCCATCCAAGTACGACATCAAGAACATTCAGAAGCTGATGCCTGGGAGACCCGAGCCCTCGCTGATGCCCAACATTCTGTCCGTCACACCAGGGAACCCGGGGACACCAGGGGCCCCTACCTCGTCTTCTTCTGCTGTGGCCACATGCCCACCAGGGCTCACCATGGATCAGACGGGCCAGATGAGCTTCAACACCTCCGACTACATGAAGTCCAGCTTCTCCAAGACTGACTCCATCACGACTGGCACTGTGTCTTCTGTAAAGTAAGAACTTGTGTAGCTTACTTACATGGTGAGAGGTATTACTCTCTCACACAACGTCAAGGTCTTATGTTTAATGTTTTTTAAAAGTCATATATTTTCTTGAAATAATTATGTAGTGGAGACATAGTAATATAGAGAATATTGTGCTCTCTCACTAAAATATGCTTACATAAACCTTCATGAATTATTAAATCAAATAGCCCATCAGTTGAATCACCCTGTTTTTGTTTAGCTTGTGTTCTGAAAAGGTTCCAGGTTTTTATGTTTTAATGTTAAAGTATGTATCTGTGGGACACCTTGGAGATAATGGGTGTTCCACATACACTTAACTGCCACTCTGAGTCAGTTAGTCTAAAGCAAAGGTAATTGTCACCTCCACAACAGCCGTTGCGAATGTAGTGTGAAATAGCGCATTGCCGCCAATAGATCCATGACGTGATGAGTAGCGAAGGCCCATGAAGTGTTTACTTGCCAAGCACTCTCTGCGGAGACTGATTTAGCACAGTCATCGCAAAGTGACTGACTTCCTCCCTTCAGCTGGGGTGGAACAACTCTCCCTTTAATTACTATGGAGCTGTGACTAGCCTCCCGGAGAGTCACGGGGTCTAGGCTGGAAGCTAACACTGCAAGCCAGAGCACACTCTGATGCCAGCGAATAATGAGGTTTGAAGAGCTAGCCCTGGTTCGCGCTAGCAAACAAGTGGTTGTCACTATCTGAAGGAATGGACAGTCAAAAACCCAGCCCATTTCTACAGTTTCTTTTCATAACATCTGCTTTAAAATCTAAACTTAACCTTGACACATCCAGCCTGTGTTTAAAACCAATGGGTTGATTGCAAAGAACAGACAAAAGTTAACACCCTCCTGCAGATTAGGTCGCTGGATTTCTTAAAATGGTACTAGCTGGGGATTACATGCACTTACATGTTAAAACAAATTTAATTGCAACCGAAATCTCACAAGAATTACCAACAGATCAGTTGATCTCTCAGTATTACCATTTCATGTGATTCAGATGCTAGACATCTGCATCTACGGTGCATAAGGAGTACAATAACATGAATGTAGTTGGCTTTGTCAACCAAATATTTAGTTAATGGCAACCACAGAAACTCTGTTTTAAAAACATTATTTGACTAGATATTGAATTGATAAAATTTAACATGGTTTACCATATAAACTTACCTTGTGTTTGTAAACCGGTTGGACTGGTGTTCATACATTTCTGATTGGACTCACACTTAAATGGGTTTTGCTCACCGCCTTAGTCGCAAAACAATACCTTCTGTCCCATTGAGTCCTGTCTTTCTGTTTGAACTCATTGCGTACCCCTGATGAGACAACATGACAACAGCCTTTGGAGGCAAGGACCACAGGGACTTTTAAAAAACTCCCATTATTGTATTATTCCCATTATCTAGATTTGCATGAGCACTCTCCAAAAAAGCCCCATGAAAGATTAATGTCTTTCCCCTGCCTTTAGCCTTTCATTGTTGGGAGGCCATGCATCAAAGTGTGTTTATACCTTCCTGAATCAAACCTATGTGAAAACTGCCATTGCGTTGCAGAAAATGTATATTGATAGCCCGAAGTTGGAAATGGCTTGTAAGTAAATATTGTGTCAGTTGTTTTTATTAACAACACATCCAATCTCCCATTAATCGTGTCTCTTTTGTGTGTGATTGCATTAGGAATGGCCTACCGCCAGAGAAACCTGTCACAGAGGACATCAACCTGTACCAGAAATATATCGCCAGGTACGCGAATCCTCTCTCTCTAGTAAAGCAAATGCTGTCCCAGACATTGAAACTAACCTTTTTTATTAACTGATGGTGTATTTCACACCATGATGAAACTAGATGTGGAGTTGTACAGGGAAGTGCTATGCTGCAAAGTGAGGGAACTTGTAAGATGTGGAGTTAATAGGCTGAGAGGAAGAGGAAGTGGAATTCTATTAGGAGGAAAGAGGCATGAGATTTTTGTGGTGGTGAGAGGTGTTCTAACAACATGGTGGTAGTTACCGTAGAATATCAAACAAACCTTCTTTTGCAGAAACGTTTTGCATGTTTATCTTAAGTAGTTTAAACTAAGTGTACAACTTTGTAAGGAATATAGACATCAGATTCATGGTTTCTGAATTGTCCTGTTTATCAGTCAAAGCAAAGTTGACCGAAGGATCTATCAGGAAGGCCACTTATATAACACAGACAAGACCTTGCCAGGAAGTCTCACCTTTCAAGAAACAACAACAAATCCCATTCTCCAGTCATTTTAACCCCACACTAGAAAGGTGATTATCACTTGTTTATTTGGTTGCTTTAAAAAGAAAGGAAAATGACTTTTTCAAAAGCCAAAATTGGCTTTGGCGTTAATGATTAATTCTACAAGCCGTAACATGAAGGGCACAAATCAAAAGCCCTGGTTCTGACAGACACACACATTTTCATTGTGTGTGCATACACACTCACTCACAATCTTACACACATAGACACACAAAACCTTCCTTGGACTGATTACATTTTTCAAGAAGATTTAATTAAGGAATTTTTAATGAGGCTTCTGCTGGCACTGCCAAGAACTGTTTTGATATTTGCGCTGCATAATGCATAAAATTTGTCTAAACATCTCGGCAGTTGATGTGCGGGGAGGCTGCAGATAAGCCCAGATACAGTTTCAATTTCCGTGTCAGGGAGGGAGAGAAAAAAAGAAAGTGAAAAGGAGGATGGAAGGAAAATATACAGAAAAGGAGGATTCATAAAAAGGGCAAATGTAGACTGGGTACATCTGGGGTGGTGGGGTGGGGCTGGGGTGG
>JACXGJ010000573.1:0-96801 GCA_016801105.1 Esox niger | reverse complement strand
ACCCACCTTCTTCGGTGTTTAGTCGTAGTTTTCCCTCTATAAATGCTTTCATGCACACACTATTGCCGCTGCACTTTGATCTGCGTTTTTCTTTATTGTAACGGGAGATGCACCACAATCTTTGTATCGTGGCGAAATTAATATTTAATCTGCAGCTGAATAGCAGCGGCCCATTAGGCCCCTTGACGTGGCAAGTGGGAATTGTCCAGAGGCAAAGTGATACAGCTGGGCAATGAGCAGAGGGGTGCGTGTGTGTGTGTGTGTGTGTGTGTGTGTGTGTGTGTGTGTGTGCGTGCGTGCGTTTGTATGCGTGCAACTACGTCTGCGTACATACACAGAACATTGGAAGACTCAGAAAAACACTGCTGGTTAGTTGGTGTGTGCGTAAGGGAGTGAGTGTGCGTGCTTGCGTGTGTGTAATGTACTGTACTGTTAGCTCCGTTTCTGTTTTTTTTTTTTTCTAAAGAAGCCGTCAAACCTTCCCGAAGCCCCCACCACCACCACCACCACCACCATACCCTGAGCCCCCCACCACACCACCAACTTTTAAAAGGTAGTGGATTTGCCGTTCAATTAGCTTAATGAAGTCCACAAAGTGATCTGTAAATGCAGCCTTGGGATAATCCTAGAGGCTATAAGCAAAAAAGAACTGTGAGAGAGAACGAAAAAGGGAGACAGACAACAAGTGAATGAAAGAGAGTGAAGGGGGGAAAAAACGACTGCTTAGCCCAATTTTTCTCCTCTGTGTTTCAAGCAGATGGGGCACTTGGCAGCGGCAATGCAATGTTTATTTGTGTGTTTTCAGTCGTAATTTGAGGTTTTTAACAGTCATCATTGACTGGCTTATTAGCGGGCCTGTAAACGTGCAGGGAAATAGGGCCCACTCTTTTAAATGGAGAAGTCTTTACTGAGTCAGACTCTTCCAGTTCCAGAGTAGGAGGGAGGGGGATCAGTAGCTTGTAGATGCACTCAAGCCTCTCAGCAGAACCTAACCTTCCTTTGATTAAAGCAAGCGTGGTTAACCTGAGAGAGAACGCCACAACATTGATTTGGCAAGGTCTAAAAGTGTGGGCAAATGAGAGAATAATGTGTGGGGTTTACATTTTAATAAGTGTCTGTGTACCGGCTGCTTTTGAAATAAATGGAGCTAATTTGAGTCAAAATTGGTGTGACAGGCGAGTCAATTGTGGCGGTGTGCGGAAAACAGGCGTATTTGTGTGGTGAGATGAGTTGTTTTGGAGGTATGGTTTGAATTAGGAGGCAACTCTCTGCAAGGTTCTAGGATCCCATTTCTGTCGGGATAGAGACCATTAATTTTATAGGAGGAAATTTGGTTTAGGTTGAGGTTTGGGAAAAGAAACAGGTGTTTCCCATCATGAAGGTGATACGATTTTTCTTTTGCTCACTCATCGACAGAAACAAAGAGTTGGGTTGGGAGTTTATATCCAATACTACCATTGTGAAAAGCATGGATGATTTCATACCAAAATAACATGGTTTTCCATCCCCTTTCATGAGGGTAACTTCTCCGTTTGCCGTTCATCTGAACGGCCACACCTTCTACATGTGTATGTTGATTAGTCGTGAACAACTCCCCCAGTGGGAGGTCCATGTGATAGCCCTTGATGTGACGCTGTTCCCTCTTTTTTTGTGGCTTGACTTCCAGGTTCTCGGGGAGCCAGCACTGTGGTCATGTGCACTGTGCCTACCAGTACCGGGAGCATTACCACTGCATGGACCCAGAGTGCAACTACCAGGTGCGCAGCTGTGTGCTGAACGCCCCGGGCGTTCTACACCTAATTCTGTGACAAATGTTTTTGTATTGCTATTGCCAGTTTCAATGTGACGTAACAAGTAAAATTGTATTTCAATGCACACCCTGTAATCTGCTGAACGCCCATTGTACTCCCTCTGATACATGTCCTCACTCCCAACGACAAGTCCCTACTGCTGAGAACTTTGGTAAGATTCATACATGTAAAATGTACACGCGCCTCCATGTGGCCCAGTCAGACACATGTCTCCCTTGTTCCTCGATCTCCCACAAATTGCAGGCTTTCTCTCTCTAGCCTAGGTCTTGCCTCGTGTCACCATGACGAACCAGATAACAGCAGGCCCGGTAATGCAGTAACCTTAACCACCATGGTTCAGTGCCTACGATTGTACTGCTCTGTTCATCCCACAATGTCTCAACTGAGCCCAGCGAGAACACAGAGCCATACATACCTGTGCGGTTAGGAGACGTCTCTTTAACTCACAGTCCGGTTCACACTCTCTGTGTCTTCCTGACCTTTTGAAGGGGAGAACTAGGGATTTGGGGATGTATCTAGAGTACTATGTCATCACTTCATCCCTGCTCATGCACATTAAACATTGACTTGTGTCCGCAGAGCAGGTTGGGACTGCTGGCTCTTGTCCAATTTAGAGCAAAGGCTTTTTTCTTTCACTAAGCGGATTCTGTATACAGTTGGCCTTTGACAATTGGCCTTTTATCCTGGGTTAATTGTAAATATGTTTGAAATATGGTTCCTCAGTTGTTTTTTTGTTCTTTTTTTGTTACATCTGCCGTTGCTCTGGGCCTGGGTTTAATCCCCTTTCACATTATTAATCTTGTCCTGGTCCCAAGAGTTTTCATCTACGGCAAAGGAAGGAAAAAAGTGTTAAGCAGATCAGAATACAGGTCTGTGCATTTGCCTTAGCATATGGTCTAAAAGATTTAGGCAAATGCAACCAGGTTTGTCGAAGATGTCAAATCCATGTACAACTCAAGCTGCATGTCTTTTCACCGTTCTGCTTGCTTTTTTAAATGAAGGCATCTGCCGCTCTAATCACGTAACATTTAGACTGTCAACATTTAGACGCCTACTTTCTCTGTTAGACATGATGGACATATGACTGAATATGATGGTGGGAAATGCTTTGAATTGACTACACACTCATTGTTTAGAATTCATTCATTCTTTGGGTGCCAAGTCCCCATGTTCTTCTGAATTTGTGTGTTAGTGGACAGTGAAAATGGACAAGTTACAGATAAACATCTCCTTTCGTAGTGATAACTCACTAAATGTCACGTGACATACTCTTGGAAAATGATCCTGCTGCCAGCTGAATGGCATTCTCCTTTCATGGACCTGTGTCTCCAACTACCACAGAGGTGGGAATCCTAAAATACATGGAAAGTCAAGTGGCTTCCAGCTCACAGACTAATTGAAAAAATGCCCTATAGTCAGCAATCGCAAGGCTCCTTTTGTCTGCTTTTACTGGTCTAATACAGTGGGATGTTCACAGCTCAACTTTTCATCTCAAAGTCCTGATTTATTGCTTTATGTATCACTCCCAATGTTACCTTTTCTATGGAAAATCAATATACTTTATCAGTTATTATTGAGGAATGCTTAGCCAGAAGTCTAGATTAAAGAATAGAAACTTCCGGGTTGCAAAGTAGTACTGGTAAGGAATGGCAAGCAGCTGTCTTAGATTTACCCAGGCCTTGGTGGAACACATGCTTGACACACCAGCAATTATCATACTTTGTAGAAGCAATTAGATGTGTTTTAGAATGATTTTATTTTCCCCCCGATCTGTCTCTCTACTGTACATAAATATTGATGTAAGTAGCTCCAGAGTCATTGATTCACGATTCTCTAGTTACAGTTCCTGTAACATCAGCTTAAGCCCAATCACAGCAGATTTGGTTGCTATAAGTCTCTCCAGAGTCACTTTTCTATTTTCTATTCTGCTCATCGGTGTAGGAGTCTTTTTAATTTTGAGGAGGGTATCTTAGCATATTCCCCCCTTATTACAGCCAAACCCATCTCAAAAAACATGCTGTTAATGCTTTAATTAAAAAATTGAATCATATCTCAGCAAGGGAATTGAAAGGGAAACCATTTTTGGTTGACTTGGTTGTTGGTTTGTTTGTTTGTTTTGTTGCACGTCTGAGAAACCATCTACACGGAACATAATTCTGCGAAAGCCTGGAACATCGGAACTGTGATCTTGCATGTCAATTGATTCATCTTAATTAAAAAAACGAAGGGAATACAAAATAATAGAGACACAGGCGAATACTTTATTTACACTACAAAAGTCCCACTTCTAAAATGTCTTTGCTGCTAACTATCAGTGCCACATTCTGCACATAGTTCTGGGCAGTATATAGGCTGTATTAGTATGAATACAATTTGACAGTGTCACCCTTAATGATGTTACATGTAGAATGTTTATGAATTGCAGCAACACTAGTTGGCATTCAAAGCAACTCTCCCTGAAAACTCCAACTGAAATATTTTTTTCCCTTTACCCTTACCTTCCCACAATCCCCTGCATATTTTTCTGCAAGCCCACATTGAAAAATTATGGTTGCTCCAACCACTCAGATTGACCCATCAGTTTTAGGGAAATATCAGAATGATCAGATAATTTTTGCAATCTAATAAGTGTCTTGACGTTACTCAAATCAATTATCTTTACTGAGAAGAAATGAGCTCTGTGGGTGTTGCGTAGTATTTGGCCAGAGCAAACCATACAGTCAAGATAACTCTTGCCAGCACTGTATCTCGCTTGTGCTTGAGTACTTTAATGTACAGTTGGTTTGGTTGTTGTCTACCAGAATCAAATTGCTCTAATAACAAAAAATGTTGTATGTTGACAATATATTTCACAGCACATTAGATGACTCAAGAATTTCCTACAATTGTACAAGTTCTCTCCCACAAACTGAAATTGAGTGCACAGTAACATATTAGCAACCAAAAACTGCCATAGCTTATTCTGCTTGAATAAGAGATCACCGTATCTTTGTTATACTGATGGATGACTGGGTGGTAACATTGAATATCATTTTTTGAATGGACCCAAAATATACAACACTGTATTTCCACAATTATTTTAATTCAACATGAATAACAATTGACATTTAGCTCTTTCAAAGAGAGTCTGACTCTTAATTGCAACACACACACACTTCTCTCCAACTCAGTCAGTTTGCTTTTTCTGCTGATTTCAGAGCAATAAAGTGACTTGTTGCTGATTTTTGTGGCCAGTAAAATAAACAACAACTTGTTGCTGTTCATTTTGTCCCTTGGCAGAGGTTTACCAGCAAGCAAGATGTGATCAGGCACTACAATATGCACAAGAAGAGGGACAACTCCCTGCAGCATGGCTTCATGCGCTTTAGCCCGCTGGATGACTGTAGCGTCTACTACCATGGCTGCCACCTCAACGGAAAGAGCACCCACTACCACTGCATGCAGGTAAACACAAATGTGCACCCATTGGCACATGTTACACTCATACATACAAACTCATATGCACACGTTACACTCATACATACACACTCATATGCACACATTACACTCATACATACACACACATATGCACACATTACACTCATTCATACACACTCATATGCACACATTACACTCATACATACACAGACATATGCACACATTACACTCATACATACAAACTCATATGCACATGTTACACTCATACATACACACTCATATGCACACATTACACTCATACATACACACACATGCACACGTTACACTCATACATACACACTCATTTGCACTTGTTACACTCATACACACACATTGCACTCATACATACACACTCATATGCACATGTTACACTCATACAGATACATTCCACTCATACATACACACTCATGCACATGTTACACTCATACAGACACACTCATATACACACGTTACACTCATACATACACACTCATTTGCACATGTTGCACTCATACATACACACTCATATACACACGTTACACTCATACATACACACTCATTTGCACATTTTACACTCATCCATACACATGCTTACAGTACATTCATACATGTTCACACAGATGCACACTTGCAAGATATGGTTAAAAATACAGACACATAAAACTTAGAGGGTTTATACACACACAGGCTCTCTACTACACAAATTACAGACCTATGACCATTGCCACCTATAGAGATCTGAGGCTTCCTGTGAAATAGGATTTTGCAGAATCATGCATAATTCATTGATGCTGCATTCCAGAGTCACATACCGTAGTACCAGATATACGGTACATACTGGAGTAATTTCCCCAGAACTGTCTATTATTACAGTATAAAATAGAGTACTTTAGGTAGAGATACCTAGCTATACAGATGCAGTGTCTGTCTTTTAATGGGACAGTTCATCCAAATCTACCAGACGCCTACAAGGAATGTTATTGTTGACATCAATGATACTGTACTGTACCATTCAGTGGAAAATGTGGATTGTCATAGGAGCTATAGAATAAACTACTACCACAGAAGTAGAGAGCAGAAACATGGCCCTCATGCCAAGATTAGGGAAAACCAGGCAACTCTGGCACGACTAGACATGTACCTATGAGCTCTCTGAGTTTTGACAACTCTACATTTGAACTGCATCTATAAAAGAGAATTCTGCTACTTTCACTTGTTCCATTAAGCCCAAATTGCCATGAGAAGTTTTTGTGCATTTGAAAAAAGGTGTCAAAGTAAATAAAATGAAAATGTAAAGGGATGGATACATGTGGTTGCAGCAGCCACGTCAGAGCTCTCCTCACTCTCCCCTACTCTCTCCTCACTCTCCCCTACTCTCTCCTCACTCTCCCCTACTCTCTCCTTACTCTCCCCTACTCTCCCCTACTCTCTCCTCACTCTCCCTTACTCTCTCCTTACTCTCCCCTACTCTCTCCTCACTCTCCCCTACTATCTCCTTACTCTCCCCTACTCTCTCCTTACTCTCCCCTACTCTCTCCTCACTCTCCCCTACTCTCTCCTTACTCTCCCTTACTCTCTCCTCACTCTCCCCTACTCTCTCCTCACTCTCCCCTACTCTCTCCTCACTCTCCCCTACTCTCTCCTCGCTCTCCCTTACTCTCTCCTCGCTCTCCCTTACTCTCTACTCGCTCTCCTCTACTCTCTTTTCGCTCTCCTCTACTCTCTCCTCGCTCCTTAATTGGCATGGATAAAAATTCAGTTAGTTGTTTATATTAACAGAAAATTTTTCATCTTTTAGTACCAAGCGACCAGTTGAAGATTATTCTTCCCACCGGATTTGTTTAATTTTTTTCCACATCTGCTTATTTTCAAGGTGTCATTGCGCCGAGTGCTTTCTCACCGGCAGGCCAGCAGCCCAGGGCTTGGATGGCCTGAGATATATTATTTTTTAAACCCACCTAACGGCGTAATTGTTATTAAGACGTTTCAGCCCTTGTTTTAACAGGCCTGAGAACCTGCAGATGTTGGCATCAGTCACCTTTGATTTAGTGGGGTAAAAACAGAGTGGCATTTTTTTCATTGTTTGACTCAATATGGAGAAGTTGCCCCTTTTGCGCCAGTTAAAAAGTGCCAGGGATGATATACAATTGCTGCTTTTAATTCAAACATTAGCTGTTTTTTCCTCTGGGCCCCGAGGGTTCCTGAGTACCAGAACATTTTAAACTAAAGAAAGTGACAATCAACCTGCCCACCCCATATCCCCCCTCCTCCCCTCCTCCCCTCCTCTCCTCAAGTTGCTCCGTGAGTTACAGTGAGGTTGCGGCCACTGCACACTGTAGAGCTGTGAAAATGAATCGCATCTGCTTAAAAGAAACCCTTAAATGGAAGGTCGTTTTTAACCACACACAGCCCTGCGAGTTATACCACAGAATCTTGCTCCAGGTATTCAAGTCAATGTCATGCTGCAATGTTTCAAACAGGGGAGGTTTGCCTCATTCAACTTCACGTGTTGTTTGATAAGGTGACACAAACAAATATCTGAACATTAGAAAAAGGCCTTTGTTTCCATTTCTAGGTCACCAGAGACTACAGTCTTTCTTACCACATTGAGCAAATTCTCAACTAAGCCTTTCTCAGGTCTCTTCTTGCTTCTGCTGTGAAAATATTCAACTTAGTCACTGTTCCAAACCACTGCTGTTTCAACTCACAAAAACAGCTTGAAACAATTCCAGATTGCCTCTCAAGATAATAATGCAAGAGATTGTTTCATTGATGTCAATGACAACTAAGGCATGAAGCTCGTTTCCGCACCAATTTTAATTAAAAAAATACGTTGATTCATTAATAATTAATGAGTTGGTTTATTTGCCTATCACTGAAAAGCACACGCTCCCCTGTCTATTTGAAGGTGGGCTGCAATAAGGTGTACACTAGCACCTCTGATGTCATGACTCACGAGAATTTCCATAAGAAGAATGCTCAACTGATCAACGATGGCTTTCAGAGGTTCCGTGCCACAGAGGATTGTGGGACAGTGGAGTGCCAATTCTACGGGCAGAAGACGACACACTTCCACTGCAGGTCAGAAGATCAGATCAAACCACTTGAGTTATCTCCACAGTAGACATATTGAGATGACAACAAAAATTATATTAATAGGTATCCCTTTTTACAAAATCAATTTCTAGAATATGGTTGAACTCACCCCGACATTTTGTTTAATGTGAGCATCCATGATGGCTGAAAAGAAATTGGAATAAAAAAAACAGTAGTTTGTCTGAATCACATTTTGGTGAAATTCTAGGCTTCACCAAAATAAGTGGATTGTTCTAATAATTAATATTTCGGAATAACACCTCTGGTGAATTGTGACAGCAGTGACTTATCTACTCCTCCATGATTATTATTTTTGAAGTATTTTGTTTACATGGTTTCAATCCACAACTGTCCCAAAATGACTGAAAACGCCTTCCTTTTTTCTTAGGCGCCTAGGCTGCACCTTCACCTTCAAGAACAAGTGTGACATTGAGAAACATAAGAGTTACCACATCAAGGATGACGCATATGCCAAGGATGGCTTCAAGAAGTTCTACAAGTACGAGGAGTGCAAGTACGAAGGCTGTGTCTACAGCAAGGCCACCAACCACTTCCATTGCATCCGTTCGGGTTGCGGCTTCACCTTTACCTCCACCAGCCAGATGACCTCTCACAAGCGCAAACATGAGCGCCGCCATATCCGCTCTTCGGGTGTTATGGGACTGTCGTCAGGTGGCTCCTTCCTGATGCCCAAGGAGGAACCCGGGGACGAGTCAAGCAATGACGACCTCATGGACTTCTCGGCCATAAGCAGCAAGAACTCCAGCCTGAGTGCATCACCCACCACCCAGCAGTCGTCTAACGGGCCTGACACCCACCTGCTTGCCACTCCCACCACGGTGGTGTCGACCTCCGCTGGAGGGCACGGGGGCCTCAAGTCCACCTGCTCGCTGCCACACTCGGCGCGTATGTCCAGTCTGCTGTCCCAGGCACTGCCCAGTAACATGCCAGTGGCTCTGGCTCTATCCAATAGTGCCCTTTCCAGCGTTAGCAACCCCTTCTTCCCACTAATGCCCCGGCTGCCCATGCAGTTGCCCCATTCGGCTGCTAGCCTGATCTCGGCCGTGTCGTCTGGCAACCACTCCATGCCCACAGACTCACTGTCCCAGGGCAGCTGCTCCTCAGCCGGAGGCAATGGCTCCATGGCGTCCACGCCGACCTCCTACACCTCAGCCTCGTCCATCATGGAGAAGATCTCAGCTAGCAAGGGCCTGATTTCCCCCATGATGGCCAGGCTGGCAGCAGCTGCCCTCAAGCCATCCGGCAACCACCAAGATACAGGTGGGTGGTTTCAAAATTCGACTTAAAACGCGTCGTCTATTTATTGTCTATACAGTTTATATAACACAGACATCTATGTAAATGGTTTATCATTTCAACACTGCTTACATACAGAGCTTATATCTTACATATCGAGTTCAGATTGTTGCAATTTCAGCAGCCATTAGATTTTTCTCAATGTGTTTATTTGTATATGTTTTTTACAGGCTAGCTACTACACAATTCTGCCACTCAAAATTCTGTCTCTGCAGCCAGTGTTACAAGAGGGCACACTTTGGTCACCTTACCAACATTACTGGCCTAGTATGGCAAGACTGTAGAAGTCACAACCTGCTCAGTCCAGGCTTGAAGGGACATACTGAAGGCGTGGTTCACTGCTCCACGCTTGTTATTGTGCCGATGGTTTGCCAGATAACTGTAATCCATTTGTAGATAAATGCGCTGACAGAGAAGAGAGTGGGCCCTGTAAAAGTATCTTACGGCGGGCGGAGGGGGCTCCCGGGGCTTGTTTTCTACATGTTTCCTCATCATTGGTCTCTTATCTGTGCATGCGCTCGTTCCGAGCAAATGGAGGTGGAATGAAATTAAGTTCAGAAATTGCAAGAACAAAACCAGTCTCTCTATCCCCCCTCTCTTTTTCTCTCTCTCTTTGCAAACTGATATAAAAACAGAAATCGCTCAGGCAGAAATGACTCAGCGCACCAGAGCTGTCTGGGAGAGAGGGTGTTTTTACAGAACGCAATAGCAGACTAAAACACACAGTTACACCCACACACACACACACACACACACACCAACACACACACATATCCATAAACATACACATCAGCACACACCTAGGATCACAAACAACAAACTCATTGACATGCATTTCTACTCCAAAACACACAGCCACACAGACAGACACTACATAGCCTCAGACACAAACTTCCTACTTAACCCATATATAGCGAAAGGTGCATGAGATGAAGATGTAAAAACGACAACAAAACTGTTTCACACTGTCACAACTGAGGAGGAAAAAAAGCTCGAAAGGACCGAGATGAGACTTGAGCAGGTGGGGTGCGGATTGGAAAATTGGGCTAAGACAGGAGAGCGTCTCCGGAAGCCTCTGGGTTGGAGGATTAATTGCCTGGTGGTGTTGTTGGAGAAGGATGGGACCCTGGGAGAGAGCAGGGCAGCTGCTCGGGGGAGGTGTGATCAGGCAGCACAGGCTGTCAGGCGGAACTCCACCTCTGGGCCTCAGGCTGTATGTAACGAGAAGGGGAGAGGGGAACAGGGAAGTAGGGCCTCCTCAGATAATGCCAGCTCCACTTTGGTAATTCCACTGCGCCAGAACGAGAGGGCTTGGCACAAACAGGTCTCCTCGCATTGATAACACATGAATATGAATGTTTTGAGAGGCCCTTGGGGTGCTCAGTTTTCTCAAAAGCTTCACTTATTGTTAGAAAAATATGCATAAACAGTACATTTGGGCTAAATTGAAGAGGATGTGGTTATAGCTCACAGTGTTGAAAAGGTGTGAGAACATGTCAGCATGTTGCTATTTTCAGATCATTTCACATTTGTTTGTGAAAACGGGACCTTGTGGTACTGTATCTCTTCAGTGTTAAAGTCTATTTTCTTTTTTCATGGTTTCAGTGAACTGCATTTTTAGCTCCCCCCCATGTAACCCTAGCTAATGGGTCTTCTTAAAGACCCAGGCCTCTGAAGGGCTCAAAGATTCCAAGTGATCTTTCAGAAACTTTGCAACTTAGCCTTGTCAGAGTAATTACATTTTGTACATTATTCATTTAAAATAAGAGCACAGCATTCACTTCTAAATTGTCTGTGATGTGTTTAACCTAATGACAACGAGTAGGTCAGGTGTTCCAACCATGACCTTGATAGGATGTGATCTCATGGTCTTTGGCTTGATGAAATGTCAAATGATAATTTGTCTGCCTTGTTAATATATGGGTGTATTTTGTGTAGGATTTGGGGTGTAGTGACCATACAATGGCCTCACTCTGCCTCAAAACACTGTGGTTTTACACACTGCCTCTCATTGTCAGCTTAATATGCTATCACACTGACACATCCTCATCTCGCCCCTTTGCTTGAGCTGACAAGCCCCAAGACTGACTTTTCCACTTGCATTGTCTTTGATATGTCTCTGGGTCATCTTCTAGCCAGGGACACTGGTTCCTACTTCCCCCTCACATAGCTGCTTTCTTGCTCTTCACCAGAGCAAAAGGCCTCTTAGAGCTGAGGGCCAAGGGCATATAGTTGGCCGTCTGTGACCTTGCCTGTCACAATACGTCACTACCAGGCACTGTTTCCCAAACAATACGGCCCCCCACAATACCAATCACTGCTGATGGACTCAAAGCTAAAAGCCCATGCCGGGCACTCCTTCACTGTCATTCTTTCTTTTATTTTCATTATATCACTTTCTGACTACCCAAAGCCCGGCTTTCTCCACAGCCTGAGGCCAAATTAATATTTCAATCACTTGGGGATTGGGGGGAAAAGCTCACCTTCCTGTCAGCAGTCCTTACCCCCCCACACAATCTTCATTTATTTATTTATTTATCATCCTGTTGCTGTCCTCACTCAAGGCACCATCTGCTGAATACCTATTCAAAGGAAAATACGATCTGGAGGTCACGTTATTTGAACTGATCTGATTGGCTGTCAGCTCCAATCTGACCGACATAGCCCTGTTCCTCTTGGGCATGCTCAGTTGGCATTGGCTGCCTGCCGTTGTCAGGCCAACAAGGACCAGGGGAGGATGGAAAAGGAAGGAGAGGGAGGGGGAGGGCAATCTGAGACTGCCACTTTCTCTCAGCATTAGCATCCAACTTAATGACCAGTTAAGAGGCAGCCCAGCAAATGAGTTGTGACAAGTGCTGCTGAAAAAGGAGTATTTTTCCCTCATATCTCCCGCTTCTCAATCACCATTTAAAGGCCTTGACGGCCTGACATCATTTTGCAATAATTAGCACTCGGAGTATTCTTTTTGACCGAGACAGGAGTCAGATTGGATCTCGTCACAGGGTAATAATGCTGACCAACAATAACTTTGTTGTCGCACTCTGTCTCTGGCTCTTTCTCAGGGAATGGCCTGGCTGGTTCTTCGGCGAGTCGATTCAGTCTGGTTCAAGTGAAGCAAGAGCCAGTTGACCATACCACAGGGGCCTCCCAAGATTCTGTCCAAGAGCACAGTCTGGACCTGAGCAAAAAAGACCACAGGTAGAGCCACAGGGACAACCTATGTTTCACACCTAAATGAAATATGTTTGGTCTTAAAGCAATGGATTAAGCAGTGGATTTGTTCACTGACTTGTATTTCTCAAAGCAGGTTTGACTAAATCATAATTATTTATTTATTTTAGTCAGGAAATGAATGTATACATTTCTCAAAAACAATTGTTATACCGATTTACACATTATGTTATGGCCTAAAACCCAATTTCTCCATCTCTCACGGATCTCACGCCATAGACACTAACATAACCTTAGATTCTCATCTTCCCCAGATTGTTTTTAGGATGCAGCATTTTTGCTTTTCATTATACATGCACATATTCCTGTGATAAATAATAATATTTACTGTTCTCATGCAAATCTTTACTAAACATTGTTCATTTTCCTTGTTCCAGTAATGAATCAAACGGACACCCTCTACCGGGAAATACATCTCTTTTATCCTCGCTTATGAATAAGGTAAGATACATCCATCAAACGCTTTTCATCCCCAAGACAAATTAGCGGTACACACAGGGCTTCTGTTTGTTTTTTATGTTTCACTGCTAATAAGATGAGTTTGTATCATTTGAATTATCCAGCCATTTTTCATACTGGGTAATTCCACCGTACCTCTCACAAATTAATATAATGAACCAGGAGCTGGATGCCATGCCAGATATATAGAGATTTTAGTTTTTTGATGAGCTGTTTTGAACTCAACATCCATTTCTCACCCTCCTCCTTTCTCTGTTTTCTTCCCCGGCTTCCTATCGCTCTATATTTATTGATGGCGTTTGTAAATTATTTGATTAAAAACTCAGGGAGGGATAGGAGTAAGCGTCACCCCTCATTTTTTTTAAAGAGTAAACGTTTGCTAAGGGATATTTAAATGTGTGTTTCTTGTGAAGATTAAAACGGACATTGTTTTAATCGTACATCTTTTCTGACTAATACAAATGCACAGGTGGTTCCCATTACGTTGATGATTTCTTTCTGGCAAAAAACACAGCTTGCTGAGGGGTTTTCCTCGGCCCTCTACTTGTACTCTTCTATCAGGAACACTCTAAAACACACTCATGAGTGGTTTCCACAAAGCGGTCGTTGAGGCATAACGGGTGAAGGGCTTGATGATCAGATGTCCTACAGCTCTTTCCCTCATTTAGGTCTTTTGGGGTCCCATTCCTAGCCACCTCATCAGATAAAGCATACACAATTGCTCACTGAGAACACTTGGCACACGCTCTTGGCCTGCGCTCAAGCAGAAGCTAGCTGTTTGTAAACTTGGAAAAGCCACTGCTCTGCCAAAGTGTGTGTCTCCACATGCCTGTGTGAGCCCTTACTGGTCGGTTAGGGTGTACTTCTGTACATCCATATGTGTGTGTGTTTGTGTGTGTGTAGGTGTTCAGGCACCCAGCACTGTATGGGTTGCCCCCTCCCATATGTGTGTGTGTCTACCTTTGTACACCCACATGTGTGTGAGAGTGATGAGGCTGGCACGATTGAGAGTGTGTGTTTAGGCTGGCGCTCATCTAACCCTGCTTCTGACAATGCTTCATGTACTGTGTTTTGTAGATGAATGCCGGCTTCTTCAGTGCCCTGAACCTGAAGACGGAGCAGGAAAGCGGCCAAGGGGCTGACACCTCCGAGGCAGCGCAGTACCTGAGCCGCATCATGAAGAGGCCCGTGCCAGACAAACCCACGGAGCTCTGGAGGACATACCTGCGCAGGTACTCCAAGAGATCCATCTTGTTGATTTACTTCCTAAGGGTTGGTTCACTGGACACATATTGGATTCTAAGTTAAGTTCTGTGGATATTCTCCCATGAGGATGCTTTGAGTCCAGGAATACACCCTTTGCTCTATGAAGTATACAGTATAGTATGTATTTATTCATAGTAGAGAGGTAAATACATGTCATTTAAATTCCCTTTTTCCATTTAATCTCTGCTCCGTTTTACTCCTGGGTCAAGGTTTGACACTGAGGACTTCTGTGAGGCCCAGTGTGACTTCCTGCAGAAGATCCACTTCCACTGCCTAGTAGAGGACTGTGGGGCGCTCTTTAGCACGGTGGATGGAGCTATTAAACACGCCAAGTGAGTGTGGTGGAATTGAATCAAAAAGCTATTCCCCTAGCAGAGTCCATGTAATGTAGACATCAGGGGCTGTCCTCTGGCTGTGCAGATTCCAAATCAAAATCAAACAACGATCAAAACCAGTCATCTTGAAACAAAAGCAAAAGTCTTGTTCATCATAGTATTTGTTGTTTATTATTATTTTAGTCCAGAAAGCTTTATACAAATCTTATAATTCGTCAAGCTTACAATTTGAGTAGGTGCCGGAATTCATGTCTCCGCTCTGTCTTTGGTCTAGCTTTCATCTAAGGGCCACATTGAAGGTGAAATCGGAGCCTCAGTCCAATGAAGTGAAGGACTGTGTTGACGGAGCGTCCCACCAGCCCGCCGCCCCCGTCTCCATGGCCAACAACCCCGCCATGAGCGTGGCCAACATGTCAGGTGGCGTCTATGGCTCATCGCCCTCCCTGTTGGCATGGAAGCAGCTGACAGGGAGCATCCCTCAGCTCAATGCCTCAATGCCGAACCTGCCTGCCAACTCACCGTTGGCCACCACCTCTCTGGAGAACGCCAAGCCGCAGGTCAAACCAGGCTTCCTGCAGTTCCAAGACAAGTAAGGGGCCGTTTGGCTCATAGTAAACATACATCTCCCATATGTTTAGACCAAATCATTGACCACTGACCTGACTAGATTTATTTTCATTATGTTTAATGTAATTGTCCCAACTTCTGGCTCTTGAGCGACTAAATACTGCCAATGTTCATATCTACTTGCTGGTTATTAATCTGATTAAACTAATAGTAATATAATTTCTTGTTGAGGGAGTCTATACACCTGGCATTCCAGGTCCCTGCGTGAAGAAATTAAAACAGAAGTGTTTTGTCCTTCCATGACTGCAGTGCAAATGCCCAGTCCTACTCTGTTTTGGAGAAGGTATTGAACATCCCCCCCCTATCTTTATGTTTTTTGTTCATACAGTGACCCTTGCTTGGCCACTGACTGTAAGTACTCCAACAAGTTCCACTTCCACTGTCTCTTCGGGAACTGCAAGTATGTCTGCAAGACCTCGGGGAAGGCTGAATCCCACTGCTTGGACCACATCAACCCTAACAACCACCTGGTCAATGTTCGAGATCAGTTCTCTTACTACTCTCTCCAGTGTCTCTGTCCCAACCAGGTAGATCCACACCTGCTCACTCTAGTATACCATCTATTACCTTGTCTTTCTGGATCAGTATTTGTCTGTCTTCTGTCGGCTCTGAGACTCACCCTTAATGTATGTTATTATGTCAGTGATGTCAGTTTGACTGCCGCAATCTCCCCCCCAGAAAAGGCCAACTTAGCTTATATTACCCAATAAATCATTGTCAGTTGGACAATAAACAAGGGTGCCTTGAATAGGGCTAAATCTGGCAAATGTTTCTCAAATCAAATCCCTTATTAATAGAGGCCCCTGTCTGCCTCTTCTGAGATGATATTGGAGGGATTTTATTTTATTTACTGGATGAATTCATTAATCATGTGTTTAAAAGCATCCTCTCACTTAGTCTCCACCCCTTCTCTTCTCTCCCTATATTTACCTGAATTAAGAAAATTATATTTTACCTGGTCCATATGGAACACGTTAGACTGAAAAAAAGGCCTGATGTAGAGACCCTTCCAAATACTGACTGGATGGTTAGTCAAGGTTTACATTATTGGTGGACATAAGTAGTATAAACATACATTTGGGTAATCTGCAACAAAAATAATAAACAAAAATAGGTATATTTATTGGTCAACGATTAGTGAAACAGCCAAATCTTTTTAGGAAATCAGCAAGATTACCTCTCAATGTGTTCTGGCGTGTGTGAATCCACCATTTGTATCCATACGTCAATTTGGTACAGAATGACAAATCATCACCCTGTCTCACTTTGGGATGGCACCCCTCTTCTCCCTGCCTTCCATCACACAGCACTGTGAGTTCAGAATGAGGGGCCATTACCACTGTCTTCGACCTGGCTGCTACTTTGTCACCAACATCACCACCAAGCTACCCTGGCATGTGAAGAAACATGAGAAGGCAGAACGACGTGCAGCCAATGGTTTCAAATACTTCACCAAGAGGGAGGAGTGTGGCAGACTAGGTAAGCCTTCAGTTTAAACAAGCCACCACACCATAGCCAAGGGTTTTCTGATTTGCAAGAGTTAGTCTGTTTATAATTTAATTGTGTATACTGAGAGGAAGTAGGCTTGAGAAACTTAACACAACACAGATGTGCTGACTAACTCTGAGCAAAGTGTTGCCTGATACTGATGGGCTCCACACATCCTGTCCATACCTCCTGGTAGGAGTTGCCCATGTGACTGTCATAGGCTATATGGATAGGACCAGTGACCATAGGTTGGAACATACCATACAAGGGTCTTTTGTAAGATAAGCCATTCTTATTGGAGGATATTTGACTGTGTAATTGCTGGTTATGACCGTTGGCCGCCTCCCTTGTATTCTGGTATAAAGGTTAACATCGTTGTCTCATGCTGAATAAAGATGGCTCTCCCCTGACTTCTGGTTGCATTACTTTTGTTCATGGATATCGCATGGATGAAAGCTGACAATAAAAAGACTGTGTTCCTTCATTAGTTAGACTGGGGAATTCTAAACAGGAAAATGTTGTCAAAGTAACCAAGAGGGGTTACGATTAGCAAAGGCTAAATTCGCATGGCATAATAAAACAAGTCTGGCTTTTACACAAGTCTGTGTTTTGCATAGGTGTGGGACACATTTTTTTTTCTCCAGGAATTATAATGTTGGACCAATAAAAAATGATAATGTTGGCACTGTATTGCTTTCTGTCAACACTTAAATTGTCCAAAGTCTTCCGTTTTATAAATCTTTTTTAAGCCTTACCTTTCAGGCTGTTTGGATAATGTTGGGATGACACTTTTGGGTAACAGCTACCAAGGCTGATGAATGTGATCAAATCTGAGGGTAGGCTACCTTGGAAATAATGAAACAAGTTTTCCAAGCTAAGGTGCAGAGTGAAAACGTTTAACCCGCTCATACAGCAACTGCCAAAAAACTACACTCAAGCACCCATTTTGATAAATGATTTCGTTGCTGACATTTCTTCTATATTTGCTGGTTACTTCTGTAACCAGAGAAGCCACATAACTTTCCTGTCTGACCTGGTGTTATAACGCGAATATAACACCAGGTCAGACAGGAAACGCTACAATACCCATACAATGGTATGGCATTATGTTCTTTTTCTTTTTAGTAACTTACCCCCATCACGATGCATACAATACTACTAATACCATTAACACTAATACTATAATAGCTATACCGATGGCAATAAGCAAGGTATACAGTAGAAGGAAACAGAACCAACCGTGCAGGCTGGGGTGGTGGGTGGGTTTGGTCACCGCATGCAAGACGACCAGCGGAACAGGAGAGCGAGATCGCCGATTGACTTAAATTGACCGTTTCAACTAAACTGTCAACTGGCAAAATGTAAGAGACCTCGACAGAGTCACTTTCGTCATGACTGCAACATAGACATCAGAAACTAATGTTCATCACTCACCTGGTTAGGTCTTCCGAGCTAAAAAAAAAACCTGGCTCTGCAAAAACAAAGCAATGTTAGTTAGTAAGGTAGCTAACAATGTTTTTTTCATTAGCTTTGTATTTACAATCAACAATATTTTTGTTTGTGTGGTTGTTGGCTTAGTTTTGTAGCAATGGTAGAGTTATGTGCTTTCTCTGGTTATAGAACTAACCACTAAATGTAGAAGAAAGGTCAGTTATTTTGAATGCAAGGCACATATTGTGTCAGTATTGTACGGTCTTTTGACATTTCTTCCGTCTGTCCCGTATATGTAAAATGAATGCCCATTCTGCATTATTAGAAACAGATATTTACTATATTTAAAAACTATATTTAGGAGTTATGTAAAAACAGTGATTTAGTTGACAAAGTGAGGTGATTTAAAAACCCAATTATAAAGACTGCAAGGGGACTTTAAAAGGTAAATGGCTGTTTTTAATGTTACACTTGAATGCATATTTTTATAGGACGAACGCACTAGGTTGTTTTAGATTTTTTGTTTGTCAGAAATTAGCAATTACATACTTATTTGTTAATTATCTTGCTTGCCTGGCATAGCCTGTTTGTGTGAGCTGTGTGCTTTTATCAGCCAACCCATTTTAGAAGTCATCTCATTGTTTTGGCTTTCCTAAAATGCTATTCTGAACACAGAAAACAAAAAGGAAAAAAAGGACTGTTTTGTCCTTTATCATGATCCGCCTGTTGTGTTGTTTGGTTTAAAAGGAAAGGGATTAGTAAAGCAAGCACTCAAATCATAAAGAATTTATGGGTCTAGTGGTATCCATGGTAGAAACATTAAACTGAACACAGCCGATGATGTTACCTCGATGGCATCTCATAAAGGCCCTCGATGTCACTGCGGTTACAGTTATTGAATCAACTTTGCGTGTTTAAAGTATATGTGAGCTGTTTCTGTGTACAAAAGCTATTGATAGTACGCTGCATTTTTTCATGCACTTGGTGCCATGGTTACTGACATGCTAGCACCTGCCCAGCATGTTACTCTTTCAATTATTCCTGGCTGCTTTTATATAATGATATTTGATTAAAGAACATAGGTCACAAAAAAACAAACCAGCATTCAATTTTAAATCATGAAGCAATTAGAAAATAGGTCTTTAAAAGCCAGGAAAATAATAAAAGAGTAAGAAACTTACAACAACAACATGGCATAAAAATGACAACAATGGCTTGATTTTGAAAAATGAATTTAATATGGGAATAATTGTATATTTACTTTGGTTTGCAGGGGTGTGTGCATTATTGGCCCAAACTGCATATGAGAATGTATTTATGGAAATTCTTAATTGAATAAAAGATGTCATTGTAATAAAAGAGCTCCACAGGTTTAGTCCAAACAGCCAAGACTGGCTCAGTGTGAAACTGGAATTATCTAATATAATATGCCTCCTAGATTTACATTTACGGTTACATTTATTTCTGTCCCAGCTATGACATAATGTGTAATCTGAACCTGAGAAGAGCTTCTTGAAAATCTGAATATGACCATGTTTTCAGTGCGGGCTGTACACTTTAGTTAGAGGATACTTACACTCACACATCCCCCACTTTAATTGATATTTCCGTTGAATGTGCCAGGCTGTGAGTACTTCACCTGTGTCTCTTAGTGACAAGGTCCAATAAAGCATCACCTGTAAAACAGTGTTGTTTCTCGGCAGGCTGCAAGTACAACCAGGTGAACAGTCACTTCCATTGCATCCGTGAGGGCTGCCAGTTCTCCTTCCTGCTCAAGCATCAGATGACCTCGCACGCTCGCAAACATATGAGGAGGATGCTGGGAAAGAATTTTGACAGGGTTCCATCGCAGGTAAAGGACAAACCCATCTGATTTGAGCTAGTTATCCCCCGGTGGTGTGTGAAACGGCATGCATCGCAGAATGGTCTGAGCAATGCAGTGCTTACCAATATGTAGAGTTTCTGTCTGGATTCTAGTTAGCTGTGAAGCATTGGGTTACAACATACAGTCAAATAGTGCGAAACGTTATTTAACATGTTAATCAGAAAATGACTTGACAGAACAAGACCTCAAACCTGCAACAAAAGTATGTACTTGATGTATCCCCCCAGTATTCTAAAGGTATTTTGTTTACAGTTCTTCCCCCAATTTTGCCATAAAAGCACATGGAGATGTTGGAATATGTGGGGAGTTTCCATTCAACCATCAGCAGTGATAGTTTGCATACTGAAAGTATGCAAAAACAGGCAGTTCCTCACACACCCTTGAAAATGGGACTGGCAGCCTGTTGTCATAAAGATTTGTGTTTTATCATTTTCCATTGTGCTTCCTGTTCCCTCAGATGCAAGGATAATGAGTAATGCACACCTTTGATACCTGTCATAGCATGTTGCAACAGCTGAAGACAAATTACTTGTTGACATGCCCAGTTTGACTTTGAGTAGACTTCATATGAAAAAAGTTATCTTACTTAAATGAGAGGTTGTCACAAAAATATGATGTAATTCTCAAAACAGGTACACCAATGTTTTATATTGCAAGAATGTCTTAAGAACTTTGTGTTTACCTACTGGAAATTAGAAAAATTCTGCCGACAATGTCATGCTCAATCAGTATTCCATTGCGATGTAGTACTCTGGCTGGTCCCTGGGGAGAGGACAACCTCTTAGAATGAGGAAACCGGAAACAGAAAGATAAATCCATTGTGTTAAAATGGTGAATCCGGTGTGAGCAACAGTCACTGGAATGGGTTTGTTCAAAAGTAACAGCATTCTTCTGAATCAGACTATCAACACTGGGTCATGGCTTGGTCTCTTGCTTTCCCAGTTAGCAACTCTTGCCATTATCCTTGTGATCCTGACATATAACTGTGTGTCCCTCCCGGTCCGGTCCTCTGTAGGTGGTGTCCCATGGCCAAAGGGCAGATGACATGCAGCACTTGTCAGGCCTAGGATCGGGCCCCATGGGCAGCCAACCAGGCATGACCCCAGGCTTCTCCAGCATGATGGATGAGACGGATGACTACATGGACTACATGGGCGGGGGCAGCCCCCTGGGCCTCTCGTCCGAGTCCTCCAATCCGGATCGCAGCTGCAGCAGCACCCCCGTGGGCAACGACAGCTCCCCAGCGGGTGAGTCCTGTGGGAGTGGGGAGGCTTGGATGAGTCAAGTTGGTTGAAGAGTGAGCGCTGACATTGTGAACATGTCCTTGCATAATAAAGCATAACACAGAATTGCTAATAAAAAATTATGGAGTTACATGGAGTGCTGTTTAGTTATATAATGCAGATGTTGTGTAATTATAATGAAACGCGAATGATCTACGGAATCATGAATGTGATTGTGGAGATGGAATGAAGCAGTGTTTTGCACCATTTACGGTACCCTTAGGCCAAACTGGACACAGCCATGTCAATCCATGTCCATCTCATAAAATCATTTATTTCGGGTTTAATAGTGAATTGCTTTTTTATTTTAAACGTTATACTTTTTAAAACAGGAAGAGTGGGAAACCAATCAAAATAACTAAATAAAATGTTCCCCCCATTCACTTATTCTGAGACCATTCATTTCAATATTGTTATTTTTTTCGCTAATTTCTTAAATGAAGTAAGTTTAATAGTAGATTTCCCTTTTACCTGAAAGCTATCCCTGTGGCAACAAACTTCTAGGTATAGAGATTTTTCTACTTTTCAAAATCTGAGCTTGCCTTCACAAATCTAGTTTCACATTTCCGTTATTTGGTGTCAAATGTTATCCACCATTTTCATCATTGTTGCTTTGGCTGGTGTTTGGGTTTTTTGTCTTGATTCGGCTTCATTTTGTATCATTCTCTTATCTTTTTCCCTTTTTACCTCCCGTCCCTGTGTGTGTGACTGGGTCTGTGTGTGTGACTGGGTCTACCTTTCTGTCCCTTCCTTCTCCACTTCCTGGTCATCCTGTCTCTCCAGGACCAGGCTGCCCGGTCACAGCTCCCTACACCCCTGCTGACACTAGCGCTTCTCAAAATGCCCCCCCTCCTCCTCCACCACCACCTCCTCTGCCTGGACTCCAGTCTCAGGCTTCATCTTTCCCTCCTGCCCTCCTCCGACCTCCTCTTCCCTCGCTCCCATACCTCCTATCTCCATCCTGTCTGTCATACTCTCTGCTCAGCACCTCTCTCGGAGCCACTCGGAGTGTTGTCATGCCAACCAACACACCAGCTTTCAGCCCCATCATTGCCACACCGTCTCCGGTTAAAAATGACGTCCCTATAGTGCAGGATGCTGCAGGTACCTATCCCAACACAACATTGCAGCTGTCAGTACCAGTTAGTGTAGAGGGAGTCCAACAGGGTGTACATGTTCCATCCAATATTACTTCTAAAAATTGTTGTTGATGCTTGGGAGAAAGTTTATGGGAAAAGTCACCATGCAAAAAGTTCATATTTGGGAGAACATCTGTAAATAACAATGCAACGGTCAGGTTATGTGGTCTAGTGACTAGTCTTTGTATAGCTTTTGTTTTTCATTAGAGCCATTTACTTAGTTTTGTGGAGCACAGTGCCATGTCACCATGGTATACAGCTCATGCACTGTGTCCCTCTTCGATATTTACCAGGCTGTGGAAACAGCAATGTCAATTCTGCACCTGTAGTAAAAAGGGGCAGACATGTTTAGTTAACTGGCAACAGATCAGTTGCCTCTTATTTTAACTACGCCGCTAGGTTTCTCAAGGCCCCTGATTCATGTTGAGCAGAACAGGGATCACATCATTAGCATTGACCCCAGGAGGCTCAGCAAGGTGTGATCCCCATCATAAACCAAAGCAGATAAGCGCGGCCCGCCAAGGCCCAGAGCTCTGATACTGTTTGAAGACTGGAAATACCCAGTAAAAATGTAATGTGTATTAGCCCAAAAAATCTGTAATTCATCCCTGTTCCCTGTAACTTCACTTTGAAGTAGGACCCTCCACAAAGTTCTCTTTTTGGCCCAGTTTGTTTGCTGTACTGTCCCATAACATATCTGTGGCTGAGTTTTAATGTTCTCCCCTCTCTGTGTAGGCAACACCATCTCCATCCCTACAGCCACCGGTGCCAAGAAACGCTTCTGGATCATCGAGGACATGTCCCCGTTTGGCAAGCGGCGCAAAACGGCTTCGTCGCGCAAAATGTTGGACGAAGGCATGATGCTGGAGGGCTTCCGTCGTTACGATCTGTATGAGGACTGCAAGGACCCTGGCTGCCAGTTCTCCCTGAAGGTGACCCACTATCACTGCACCCGCGAGAACTGCGGCTACAAGTTCTGCGGCCGCACGCACATGTACAAGCATGCGCAGCACCACGACCGCGTGGACAACTTGGTACTGGACGACTTCAAGCGTTTCAAGTCCTCCCTCAGCTGCAACTTCTCCGACTGCCAGTTCTCCGGCAACAGCACCCACTTTCACTGCCTGCGCTGCGGCTTCCGCTGCACGGACAGCACCAAGGTGACGGCCCACCGCAAGCACCACGGCAAGCAGGACGTGATCAGCGCGGCCGGCTTCTGCCAGTTTAGCTCCAGCGCCGACTGCGACGTGGCGGACTGCAAGTACAAGCTCAAGTGCTCGCACTTCCACTGCACTTACCCTGAGTGCAGGCACACGGTGGTGGGTATGTCCCAGATGGACTCCCACAAGCGCAAGCATGAGAAGCAGGAGCGTGGCGAGCTGCCATCGGTGTCCCCGCGCCAGGGGGGGGAGCTCCATATGGGGGGAGGTGTCTCCACCGTGTCCCACGCCTCCATGGGCCTTCCTCCGGCTTCTCCCAGTGGCCTTTCCGGACTCTCCCACCACCACCACAACAACCACACCCCCTCCATGCTCTACCCCTCAGCCAGTGTAGCGTCTGACTACAACCACCCCTACCCAGCCTCCTCGGTCAGTCTGGACAGCTCCCTCAATTTGGGCACCAACACCAGCAGCTCCCTGTTCTTCCTGAAGAACGCCGCTGGCCTGGGCCTCAATGACTCGCTGGACTTGAGCAAAAAGATGCAGCATCACCACGAGCCGAGCCTGACCATGGCAGCCGGGCCCAACCAAACGCCACCGCTAGGTCTGAACGCCCCTCAGGACGACACCACGGTGACATCAGGTGACCCAGAGGATGACCAGTCACTGGAGGAAGAGGTAAACGCAGAGGAAGAGGAAGAGGACGAGGATGAGGATGAGGATGAGGGGGATGATGATATGAACACTGACTCTTACGAAGATTCGATGCCAGAGCGCGAAGGCAACAGCAAGGATATTGGCGAGCGTTTTGATGCTTCCGTAAACCACACTGACACTTCCCAACTGGAAAGGCAAGAGGCCGACCCATGAAAGACTCTTATACTGTGGAAGAAGAATCCTGTATACTATGAACAAACAAATTAAAGTGGCCTCATTTATCATGGTTAGGGACACTGCAGATGACAACAAGAAAACAACAACAAGAAGAAATGATGGCCCAAAATGATTTATTATGATGTTTACAAGATGACCAACGTTATTAATTCAATTATGCATTAAAAATGAACAGCGAAACAAACACATTAGGCCCTCTTTTACACATGGGGCAGAAATGGAAACATTTTACTACACATCAGTCGTTTTGTGTGCGTGCATGTTTGACTTTAATTTATTTTTTGTTTTTACCTTTTTTGTGTGTGGAAAAAACTATAAGGAAAAAAAGAAATCTCTCTATATACCTATATATGTAAGTGTGTGTGAACTTTGATATAAAAAGGAAATTACTTGTTCAGTCTTCAAAAGAACTGCAGGACCCTTGTCAATGAAAGGGAAAGACATCACTTTTAAATTACATTGAGGGAAAGTTCTAAAGCAGAATGTGTTTGAACAGATTATCCAGTTTCTGTAATATTATTATTATTAATAATTTTATTATTATTAATATTATTTCTACATTAAGTACAGGGGTTTGCGTTTGTGTTTTGGCTTGTACCGTTCTCTCTTCATCCTCTGTAAGGTTATTTTTTCTTTTCTTATGTACATTTTCAAGTAGGTGACTAGTGTCCTTAGTCTCAACCACAGATGTGCATAGCTCTCTCAGCAATCATTGCTCTTAGTGTATGCAGCTACCTGTGAAATGACATTAAATTCTCACGAAAATCAAGCTCATGCCCTTCTAATTGTAAGAGTATCCCTTCCACCCCTGTAGGGGAACCCTTTGAGTTTGCGTCTGGATAGTGCAATTTTATATAGACAACAATAGCTATTCAAACATATTTAAAGATATTTTTGTTACCATGTGCATCATTGCATTACGATTGTGTTATACTTGCATAGTTCAATTCGTTGCGTCAGCACATTGATTTAGAACTAGGCGAGAACCATCATGACTAACTAGCTGGGAGTCTGAATGAACTGAACAGAGGAAAAGACGAGTTAGCAATGAGAAATGACAGGTAGCGTCAGGGAGTGTGTGTTTGTTTTAATGTACAGACAGAAAGCAATGTGTCAATGTTGGACATTTTGTTTCCCATTTACTATGGCTGTGGTTGAGCTCCTATTGTAATGGTTTTATTTAATATTTATGTGACCTTGCAATGAAACATTTTAGGGTGTTCTAGCACTTTTTAGATTTATTTTTACCTTCTGAAAAAATATGGCATGCATCTTTTAACAGGGAATTTGCTTTAAGATTATGTTTTAGTTCACTTTGCTTTGATGCACAAATAGTTGTTAAGTGTGACAAAGAACTGTTGTTCTATGTTTTATTTAAAGTAAGGACTGATTTTATTTACTTCTGTGCTTGGAGGATTTAAATATAAAATGGGCATGCCTGAGTTATGGTGGCCTAACGACAACACTAAAAAGAATAAATTATTTAGAACATGAGGACAATGTTCAGATACTGTAGTACTAAATTATCACACAAAATACATTTAGTGTAACCTATTCTCAGGTTTTCTGGGGAGTGAAAATTGTTATGATGAATTACTTCTTGAACATGGCTTCACAAAATTCACAAAATATTGTTTCGAGAAGAAAGGTTGTACAGTATTTTCTTCTGTAAAAAGACTATATGAACAAAATGCTCTTTGATGAAGAGCTTTCTTTAAAAAGAAAACGAAAAAGGAGAAATGAATAATAAAAAGTAAAAAATTGAAATAACCCCACTATAGTATACTTGTGTGAATGTGTGATTCCGTTTTTTACCTTGAAATTTTTGCATTAGAAAGTTCTGTTTTCCCAAATGATGTTAAAAGCGAGTACAAAAATACACTGATTTAGACCTATTAATGTCTGTTTCTGGTTTATCTATTTAGATTTGGGTTTCATACATTTTTGTGTTTGTAATGTTTGGGTGTGCTCTTTCTTTTACGATAACAAAACATTTTGGGTTGAAATTTGACTTTGTTGTGGGCATGCCTCTCTTGGGCTGAATTGTCTCCCTGGACTCAAATGCAAGGCAGTGCATCACTTTTCATTTGTTTTTATTGCTGTTTCTTTGACAACATTTTAGAAGTAGCAACTGGGCTATTGAGCACTTGAAATGTGTGTTTATGTGTGTGTGTGTGTGTTTGTGTGTGTGTGTGCATGTGTGTGTGTGTCTCTCGGGGGGTGCTTTGTGTACGTGAAGTTGGAAATAAAGAAACTCTAATTATTATAATAAATACATATGTACTGCATAGTAGTGCTTTAGCCCGCTAATGTTTGGGGTCAGGTGTGATTGGGGGATTCCATGAATACTAACACAATCAAAACCTCATTTTGAGAGAGACGGCCTCAAGTACATTATGTGAAGGAAGGCATGATGGCAGAGAACTGGTTTCTCTTTGTGATAACTCTGAGGGAGAGTGTCTGCCGGCACAACTCCTAGCAGAGAGGTCTGGGGAAATGTTATTGTCGCCAAGTCAAAAGGCCTTGCTTCATGTTCTGTGACCTTTCCTAGTTTCATTCTTCGAAATGTCTGGGTCCTTTGACATTAAACGGAAGGTTTATCCCATAGACATTCAAGTGATATATCCGCATTGTTGTAGATAGCAAAGAATTAACAATATGTGTTGCCCGGCGCCCGATATAGGCTTGCCTCGTCAGAGATGAACCAGTACAATTCAGAGTTTCAAATGAGAAGAGTTGGGTGTGAAAGGAGTCTTCTGGTGCCATCAAGTTGGCTCTCTGTGTCTCTCTGAGAAAGGAAGAAACTTTTAGTTTCAGGTGTTTTTCTCTTTGGGAGCTTTATGCTGATTTCCCTTCCTGGCTTTCAGTTGCACACAATGACCAGCGCACAGACCTGCTGGTGTTTCCAGTCCTCCATCAGCCTACAGCTGTTGCTGTGTCTCCTCCTTCTTTTCCTTGTGATGTTTCTTTAAATGACAAACGGGTAAAGGCATCACCATCTGTCAGCCAGCTGGTATCCTGTATATAATCTACGAGAAAGAAAAAATAAACATCAAAATTATATTACATAAAAACCAGACGGAAACGACCTCCAAATCCTGCATAGTCTGCTGCTGAAACGACAGATCATTTTACTGTTTTAATTAACAGTGAAAAAAATGACATGAAAACAAAAAGAAAAAATGCAAGGTTTATTTTCTCTGTTGGCGTAATAGTGTGCTACTACTGCCTGGTGGCAGGCAGAGAATAGTTAGAAAATATTTTGCACTCCAGGACTAAAAGCCATCTCTAGCTCGTTTACATTTTGGGTTTATTTCACAAGCACACAGGGAGACAAATCAGACCTTTTGTATAAAAGTAGACTATGAAGCAAGCATCTTTTAAATTACTTGAATTTGCTACCCTCTGCAATGGTGTTCATAACTATTTTCAACTTGGATTTAGTGCTGTTTAGTCCTTCAGTGTGCTATATTTATGTTTTTTTGCATGTCTAATGCAAGAGTTGAGCTTTTCACTCAATAAAATAAAGATGTCTTGAACAAAAATAGATCAATGGCCTGTTTCAGTGTTGGTGTCTCTTTACAGTACCTTCAGAACATGAAAATCCATCCCACCGCACGTTAAATGTGGGCTTTTTTGCTGCCATGCTTGATTGTTTGATATGTTTTGGGCCAATGTGAGTGGAGAACAGGCATCTGTTTGTTCATGTATGTGTATGTGCAAAATTTTCTGTTCACCGGCTTGCTCTAACGTGCCAAGAACAGTCACTGCACAAGGGGATGGCTGCAGTGAAGAAAGGAAACAATCGGCCATGGGAACACACTCGACAGGTGTGCAGTGTGTATGTGGTCACATGATGGCTGTGAGGCAGATTAGTGCCCAAACAGATGAAGCACTCCTAAATGGCAGTTTTTATTAAGTTCACAATGCAAGGGAAGGAGAGAGGGGGGACAGAGAAAAAGCAGGTGGCCTTGTCTCTATACTCATGGATGAAGCTGTATCTTTGTACAATGAAGTCTGAAGAGTAAGGCCACTATGGACAAGATGTATTTATATTTGACTGCTCTGGCCTTACTATGTCCTGAATTCGGCAGTAATGGCCATAAAGGAACTCCTGCAAATGTGAAAAAATAACTACCGTCTAAGAAATCTTGTACTGTAGCACTAGCTGCACCATAGTCACCATCAAAATGATTGGCACCCTTGATAAATAGTAAAAAGCCTGTATAAAATAAACAGCAAAGGTAAACAACAATAAACAACACAGGTAATGAGTTTATAAATAATGTCCTACATGAAATGTATTGTCCAAGCAAAATACATTTAGCTCATTTTAAATACATACAGTGTTATTTCAGGACACTTAATGTTTTGAGAAAACTGCCTTTGCTAAGCAAAGCTGTTGTTGTCTAGTCTTGATCCTAAGGTTTGCGTTTAAAGTCTTCTGTTGGTGTCTGTTTAATATGAAGACCAAACAAAGGGTCAATTAGAGTCAAACAAGCCATTATCATGCTGCAAAATAATAAAATAAACAGTATGTATGTACCATAGACAAAACATTATCCAAAGCAACAGTTTGGAACATCGTTATAGATATGGAAAGCTCTGGGACGTTCAAACAGATCAGTAGCAGTGCTGAATTTGGCCGGATCTTGTCAAAACAGGATTCAGCACCTAAGATTTTGCTTCCTTTTTTTCCAGGCATATATTTTACGTATCCGGTATCTGTCATGCGATATTTGCCTTTGTGTGCGGTTTACTCTATATTATGACATGAGATGATGGAAGTTGCATATTCCCAAAGCCCTTATATGTAGCTTTTTATTGTCCACTATTTGTGGTAATGATGTGCTTCATTCGGATCAATTTGCTAGCTTTGCTGAGTCAAGTTGCCAAGCTAGAAGGGGGGGTGAGAAGACATGCTCACCCCCCCAACCAAGGACAAACATTTAGACGATTAAAAGTTACCAACATGTTATTGGAAGCCACATCACATGGCATACTCATACCAAGCTACAGTATGAGGTTCTCGATTCTGGAAGAATATAACTTATAAATGCCGTATACATTTATATCAGGTGTGTCTTAATCCTACAATACCTAAATATTTTTTTCTCCAATGTTTGAAACCTGTTCCATATATAATAAAACAGTCACCAGACCATGGTCAATAGGTATTTTGATAACTTAAATATCTCCCTTATTAACTTAAATATCTCCCTAACCCTTCATTTGTGAAGGTAACATGTCTGTAGATGGAGATACCATTGATCATTGATCAAGTTTATATGGAGGTTTCCAACCTATGCAGATTTAATATTATTCCAAAAATTGTAAATGATGGTTTATATTTTTATATCCTTATTTTACAGAATAAGTTGAGAACCTATTTTCTATAACAGAAAAGTCTCAACATGACTTTTATTTATACACTGCAAACACACACACATTTTACATTAAGTACGTGGATTCACAAGCCAGACAGAGAATGTAAAAGTAATATGTATAATTTTTTCCAAAAACAGCATGTAGCAATTGATAATAGAATGGAATGACATCAGTTCTTCTCGCCAGCAACAGCTGATAAAATCAACTGCACATCTCATTCCAGTCCGACCCCACAGTGACCTGCAATTTATGGCTCTGCAACACGGACGCCAATGTTATCATTTAACCTTAATTGTATCCAACAGTCAATTTTGCCCCCTCTGGTAGGTATTTTCACTGGGAACAATTTAGGCTGGGATTCAATCAAATGAAGCATTAACCGGCAATACCAAAACCCACCAACCTGGCATAGAGTGACTGGGGGGGTGGGGCATACTAAACACTTCTTAAAAAGCCAGAGTTTCAGTGGTTTTATGAGAATGGGCTGCATTATAAGACTCTGCTGTCTTTGCTTCAAGGCAAAGCTGGTTCCTATTGGTGTTCCCGGACAAAGAAAATATATGACTGGGCAGATCAGGAGCTCCCTTCCCAAAGGATTGGGAGGGGCAAGAGACTAGAGATGACCGGCTTTCATTTACCCTGGGATATGAAAACTCACCTCCAAAGGCAAAATTGTATGGCTGGCATTTATTCCAGAGGCCGACTGATTTGTTTAGAAGCGTAAGGCAACATCTACAGGGGGACTTGCAACATGGTGTTCTGGCACCTATTTTGAAAACAGTGTCTGAACCTCATATCTCAGCAAAGAATATACTCTGTACAGGTACCTTTGATCCAGAGGTCTGGTGAGTATCCTGGCCATGGAAAACTGGAACATCTTCAGCTTTCAGGAATTGAATGTAGATCCTTGCAACATGTGTCCGTTTATTAGCACACAGAATCATGAGGTGATGGGAGAAAACAGATGTGGAGGTCCTGGCTGGTATGATTTCACCTGTCCGGTTTTGGACATACTGCCAAATTCTCTCAATTGATATTGGAGGAAACTTAAAGTAGACAAAGTAAATTCTATGGGAACAGCTGTGGTGGACATTCTTGCAGTCAGCATGTCAACAGAATGCACCTTCGAGTTATGAGACAACTGTGACATTTTGATTTTGTGACAAAACTGCTAATATATTTGTAGGATTTATATGTATATTTTGAAATGGAAATTTAGTGCGTAAAGTTATTCTGAATTGTATTTTATATGGTTTCGTAATTTATGGTAAGTAATTTCATTTGGAATAACAAAAAATCTTATTTTAGCCGAAAGGTTTTGGTAATATCTTGTTATAAGGTTACATTGCCCTTGGCCTAACCATTAACTTTTTACCAAAACAGAAGCAGGGTGCACGTTTTGCTGTTTCAATTGAGAGTTATAACATTTAAGAAGATTTATAGGGATGTATGACGATGTATCATGATATAATAATATTAGTGCTCGGAATACAAGGTAAAAAGTTTTGATAAAAGGGAATCAAAATAAATGGACACATATGACATAAGTACATGTTATAGAGTGGGAAAATGATATGTTCTTTGGGAACTGGGTGGAGCAGGAATAGTGTTGTAGAGACCAAACAAATAGAATGACATATTTTTTTTATTATTTATCATTCACAATATCAATCTCAGGAAAATGGAAGCCTTCTCCTAGCTATGTTATATAATACAGGTGGGAAAATAGCTTATTATATGCATCCTTTGTAATGGTACTTTTAGAAGTGATCTACAATATTCAGTGATTGACGTGTCACTTTGTACATGGGTACAAAGGAAAACTTACTACAATTCCAATGATTTGGAAGTATGAGGAGTCCTCGACAGCTCTTGCATTATATTCAAGCAGAGTTTTGTGGGCAACCTGATATATGCTATATAGACAGGTAAGAAGTGTGCAGACCTAAGTCATCAATAATGCACAATTTCACTAAACGGGTAATGGAAACGCGTAAAAACTACCTGTTTATTTCAGAAATGTTTGATAGGAATTTGTCTGCCTGGCTGAAGTTATTCACACTAGTTAGTGTGAACATGTTGTAGAAATATTTTGCTGTTGTTCAGAGAACTAACAACCAGATTTAGTTTACTCTTGAGAAAGCATGAATTAGGTTGTCCAGACATGTCTGCCTGGATTAAATTATTCTGAAGATAATCTGGGTAGTTAATGTAAACATGTTGTAGAACAAACTGCCGTCTTTCATAAAACTAATGACCAGATTAAGTGGAACGTTGAGAAATGTTCTTCATTAAATAATTTGGTTGTGTAAGTGTGTAAACACTTTACAATGGGGGTTCTAAATTTGTTTCAATTTATTATTGAGAAATGCTGAGTTGGAAAGGCATTTAAAATAATTTTGAAGTCATAACATTATCATGAAACACAGGGAAGACCATAATTAAGAAGTGCAGGCAAGATGACACGAGCACCAATGGCAACCTCAAAGAAAGTGCAGGAACTTTGCAAGGAACTGGACTTAGTAGGAGGGAAAGATGGAGACCATTTATCAAAAAAAGAACAACCACTATACATTTTGCCAGATGACACATTCTATCTCCCAAAACTATGTGAGGAATTTTTTTTGGTTTCTTGAACAATGTAGGTTCTTAATTCCAAAATATGTTTGGCGCTGAGCAAAATGGCTCATTGCACAAAGAACACAGTACCTACAATACCATTCAGCATGTTGAAGGCAGCATCATACTATCCGGTTGCTTCTTCTCATTGGAGACAGGGGCTCTAGTCATAACAAAGGGGACAATAAAAAAGTGATTACATGACTCCACAAAAGCCAACACATTCAAATCTATTCCAGAGACATCCAACAATATCAGGTTTTAATGCCAGTTCCAGAATACATTTTAAGCCTACCTGAATTGAGTATACTGTAAAAAAAACATTTTCATGTTTCATCTTGTAAGTTCATTGCTTCTTGAAAAGGGCAATCTATATTCTACTTTTTTACCTACACACATGTTCTCGTCAATTAGTATCTAAAGCCTTTCTAGTTTTTGAGACGCAGGATTAAGCAACATTAAAAAAGTTTTTTTGCAGAATTGTTGAAGGAAGCCCCACACCAGCTTGGCACTGGAGTAACAACTCATCTTGTACTTTAGTAGCTTTGTGAACTATATGTGGGTTTTCATTACCTGTTTACACGCCTCCTTGTCATTTTTACAGGTGTTTTCCATCCCAGACCATGTGTTACCTGCCTGCAAAAACCAAAGTGGAAAACCAAAGTCAGCTATTATCCACTCACTCCCTATTCATCTCTATCTGCTGTCTAAAGTTATGTTATGTCACTACAAATGTCAACTTTCTTCCTCAAACCCTAGGAAACCATAGGTCACCTTTTACTTCTCACACCTGAACTGTTTTCAGATAAATTCTCTTTAAAGTCAAAGAACGTTATTGGAAGAACCCACATCATTTTTGGTCGGGTACAAAAATGGGGATCCTGTTCAAGTATCCCTACGCTGCAGCCCCTTCACTTTTTTCACACTTGTGTTATGGGCTTGTTTATTTATTGATATTTATTTTACCATAAATCTAGGTTATGCTAGTACCAGCTTTGCACATTTGGGCAGTTTTTCCCTTTTTCCCTTCCTAACAAAAACTTTTAAGCTGTGTTCAATTGGATGGGGAGCATCGATGAACTTCAATCTTCAGGTATCCCTCAGAAGTTTAATAGAGTTTTAATCCAGGCTTTGGCTGGTCCACTCAAGAACATTTAGTCTGAAGACACTCCAGAGTAGTTTTGTAGTGTGTTTTGGGGTATCAACTTGCTGAATGATTAATCTTTGCCCCCAGTCTGAGATCCTATTTTGCTCAGTTCATCCTTTACATATTAAGTTCAGTTTTCAGGCGTATACCCACTGAGTATTGGTAAGTACTGCATTTAGATCATAACTTTTATTTATTTTAATGACCTGATTTTCAGGTTGGGTAACAATTTTCTTTAATTTAGAAACATGACGCATTCTCTGGGAGTGGTGAATGTCGAAATATTTTCTTTCAAATGTATTCTCCATTTAGACTTGAAGATAACAATACATTCTGTTCTCAGCACACTTGAACACCTGCCTGTATGCTTATTCCCTAGAAAAACTTGAAATACTGGTTAAATTGCAATAGCACTGAAACAAAAACATAAGCTATTGTCGTAATGTGTGCACTTAAAAATAAATATAGGAGCAACAGGTCAAAACGAGACCCTTAAAACACATTACTAAAACTTCCACTTTTAGCCTTGTCAGCTGGAAATGCAAATTCATGTGAATGCTGGAAGTCTATTGTCAAAATGTAGTTTCACTCAGTTTTTTGCTTTAACATTTGAGTTGACTTTGTAGGACTTTGGAAAAAGCTCCAAATAAAAGTTACAACCTAGGATGAACTTGAGGGAGGAGCTTGGCTTTGGGGGATGGCCAGGACTCCCAAAGCCAAGGGGTATATTACACTTATTCACAATCGCTAACACACACAGCCTGGTCGTATTAACAATATCCCAAACAGTTTTGCCAAGTCCAGGTAGGAAGATCGTTTAGTCTAACCAACCTGCACTTTTCATCTGCGTTTACTGACATTGCATTCAAACATTGTAGCAAAACCCTACACATACTAATAATCTCTTTGTGAAACACAATTGTCAGCATATTGTCATTTAGAAAACATAGTTATTCAATATACTACTAAAATCAGTGCAAATCTAACAATCTCAACACACAGTTGTTGAGGTATAAAAATAATAACCATAATTAGTGAGCAAGCAATCAGGATGTTGGCAGGAATAAAAAGGGCCAGAGGTAAATTCACCTGTGTTTGGGAACAATGAAAATTGCTGAAGAGTGCTTATGAGTTTGGGTATGACCTTTTCCTCCTGGGATTTAGCAAAAGGGGTTAGTGTATATTGTTCATAGAGCCTGTAATATTATGACACGGTCAAACCCAAGAAACAACAGCTGACATGACATGTCATAACCTGACAGAATGTTGTCATAACATTCACACATACTATAAATGTAGACTTACTGTGCCATATGTTATTTCAGGAATGGTTACGGCTACCTTTAACACACAGAACCTACCTTACAAGGCAAATCGTTCTGTTCCAACATACCTAAATTGTATGTTCATCCAGGAATTGTCAGTTGACAAAACTCTTTACACTGACATAATTACAATTTACACTTATGTAATTATTACACAAACTGCAGTATTTGTGTAAATGTCAAACATAAAATGCCTTTAGTATTTAATGAAAGATAGCTTAATTAACATTTAAATTTTCATAATGTCAAGATGAATTATGACCACAACTTGTCACTTTGCACACAATGTGACTTTGCCTAAAACTGCTAAATACACTTTAAGACATAATCAGAAAGCATTAATATGATAAAAAGAGTCTGTAGGGGCATGACCACTGCATCTTTTTCTTTCCTTTCCAAAAAAGTTCAGTGAGAAAGCTGTATAACAGTCCTTAGGGGGACATCTTATCCTTCTCCTGAATTCTACACATGCATTCATCCCAGTCACATGTCATGACAGAGTTATGACAAATGATCAGATTGACAAGTCATGTCAGCTGTTTGTACTTGTTATGACATTGTTCTGACCATATATGTTACAGTTTTGGACAAGCAGTAACAGATTACATTCAGAAACTATCCTACCTAACACTGTCCAGTGGCTTAACAAAAAGTTGGATTTGCAGCAACGGCCTTATACAATTTTAATACATTTTAGTATTAAAATGTTTTACATATAGTATTTTGGCCATAATTTAGAAAACTGTCCCTACATGGCAATGTTATTTAAATGTACATTGAACCAAGATCCACTTTGTTTACTGTGAATTAGATCTCTGCAAGCGGTGTAATGTTGGTTCAATGTGGTTTCTCTGAATCTACGACCTTAATAATTAGTATAGTTTATCAAAAGGGGTTAGAGAAGAGGTGTTATGTTGCAGTGGGGGTATTCTGTCAAACAAGCTGCTGTACATCTCAAACACAATCCACTAGAAAGATTAGTGTTTAGGCACATTAAACAACGTTTTAAAAATGATGTCACTCTGTTCCATAAATGTTTACAAATAGTGTGTCCTATTTGTTTTAGTTCGGCCAAAGTTTGTGTCTCACTCCTCATTTGTCTTACTTTTGTTACACAGGACATCACAAACAAAATAAACAACTAGTACCGAAGAACAACAAGAAACATGGACATCTTACGGTTAATCCGCAGTGTCAAGAAGCCATTAGGTTTCTAGCTGTTCCCTTAAATAAAACAACCAGGCAATATAACAACCTAGCAAGACAGTGACTTTAGTTACTCCTGTAAGTCGCTCTGGATAAGAACATCTATAAATGACTAACATTTGAAGTGTAAAATTGCAACACCCAGAGCATGCAAGCAAGCAGCATTTAGCTGGAACCACCACGGCGCACCGCTCACTGACAACTGCCACAGAGAGAGTGAGAACAAGAGACCCGGTTTCTTGGCAAAGGAAGAAGTTCTTAAGTGCTAAACTGTAAATTTGCTTAATTTGACGTGTGTCTGAGGGGAATGGGATTGTTTTCTTTCAGGGAAAAACCCTGGCAGATTGGCTGACAATGAGCTGCAGTGATCCAACATGGTGTATTGCTGTGTGATGATGGGTAGAACACAGGACTGGCAGCGTTTCACAGGGCCGTAATATCCTCGGACTCTGGCACCCGCCTCTCCTGACTCATTGTCTGGAATGTGGATACTGTAGAAAACAGATCTAACTATTTCCACAGTATGAAAAACTGACTACTGAAATCCCTGTTGCATTAATCACAACATGCTAGGGCAGTTTCAGTGTCACAGCTGTGTCCTTCATTAAAAAAAAAATCTCTGGACAACAGGTGTGCGTGATGTGTGTGCTAATCTTCTACATTATGGTTGTTGATAACAAACACTGGTCGCTCAGCAGCTCAGTTAAAATGTTGTAATTTAATACGGAATAGGCCTACATCAGCAATGTGCCATTTGTGGCATGGAAGAAGGAAAGGTTGTGAAGATTGGAATGAGGCTAAGAATAGAACATCATTGACTTTGGGTTTCTGTTACCAAAGGTATTTTTTTGGAGTATCATGCTCCTTCCAAAGTCAGACGTTGGTTGTCCAGCAGGGGATTTTGGGATTATTTTTTCACTTGCTTGGCTTCTCTACGCAGGTTAAAAAATAAGGATTGTATTTCATAGCGGCGATCTGAGCCAATTTTGTAGGACAAGGTCGGTAAAATTTCCATCCGATTCTGGAAATCTAGCCCCACCCATCAGCACTTGTGAGTTTATGGGGTGTTTAGGCCTCCTGAAATTGTGACATCCAAAACAAGTTATTCAACAACTACAATGAGGGAGCAAGTGGATGTTGAGTAAGACATTGTGATTAAAAACTGCATCAGCTAACTACATTTACTACAGGCATATTACATGTGGAATATAATATTAGGTGTCTGGAGCAATATGAGTTTACCTCTAGTCCAGCTGTTCCTAACCATTCCAGGGATCAAAGGTTTATGAGGATATATGTTTATCATAAACATAAACATATATTAGCGTTTATTATATCACGGAAAGTAACAAATAAATATGTATTGTAAACAATGCACATTAAAACATTCTACATATAGAATATTTTAAACTGCTTTAATTTAATTAATAAAGTATACACAATTTTGAATAAAATGTAGAATAAAATACATCAATATAAACGTTTGCAGACCAGATGTTGAAAAACAATTCTCAAGACTACAAATGAGATGGCAGGAAATCTAGAAGTTTAGATTGTCTAACTACTAACCAAAACGTTGCTAGAATTTTCTTACAAGACCATGTCCTTAATGATCAAATGAGACTGCAAATTTACTGGAAGCAGTAGTTTGAGTCCAACAGGTAATTAAAGGGCATATTTATTACCTATATGCAGAACATACTCTCTGACATGTCATGTGACTTGGGTGAAAAGCACCATAAAGAGGAACTTTATATTACTATTATATTATATTATGTTCCCATTCTTGTGTCCATCCCTCTTTTCCTCCCTCCTCCTCCTGCCCGGCCGCTGGTTCGCTTCAGGTGCTCCAGTCGGGTCCTGTGATTAGTCTCATTTGTGAGGACATCGGTGAGAGTCGCACCTGTTGCCCCTGCGCCGCCTGCAGCCCTGGCTCACCGACAGACTGACAACCGCGCTCGTGGATAATCCATTCTTCTCACAATAGCACCGCTGCTTCTCTCCGCTGGTGCAGGACAAGGGTGATTTTTCTCCCCACTCTCCACCGTCTCCACCCCGTGCTCTCATATCAGCCCAACTCCTGACGCCTCATTACCAGGCCGTTCATAATTATTGCCAGCAGTGTCCCTCACTTCCAGGGGCTTTCAGTGCTTGAAAGATTTATCGGGACTCTTTTACAGCACTGCTATTGTTTTCCCGAACCCTTTTTCTCTCTTCTGCCACTCTCGCTTCACCGCTGACACCTTCACCTACCTGCCAATAAGGCAATGAAAGCTTTCCGCCTAGTTCATATACAAGATCCCCATAGCTCCCCCACATGACAACTCTAGAGGTATATGGTGTGTTCCATTTAGATTTGACACAGTGCCAGGAGGAAAATCAAGTGACACGGGCCACACAGAGGGTGGGAAATGTGATCCCACTCAATTGTGGAGAGTTTATATAACGAGTGATGACAAAGTGCTTTATGACTTTGCAGTGTTTGTTGGGCTCCGGCTGCAATAGAGGCCTTATACAGACGGGCCCCTGGTGACCTTGGCTTGTCAAGCATTCTCATTTTCACCAGGAAGAAGCCTGTGTTCAGCTGCTGTTGAGGACTGTTGTGCTGCTTTAAGCTAGACAGCAGCAGTTACAGTATAAAGGACTTTTGGAGGTTATCTGGGCTCCACCCTCACTTCCACACAGCCTTTCACTTTGAAACCCTATTTACTATCTGCATCTGTCTGAGTGGGTGGAAGCTTTTGGATAATTTCAATGAATTCAAGGACTGTACTGAATGTAACCCTACCACTCCCAGAAACACCTTTCTTTATACAGTATATGTATTCATCGGCTTGCACTGCCCTCAAATTTGGCCTAACATTGAAGCAAAGCATATGAGCTAAGTTAATGTGTGAAGATAGCTTTTCAAAGATACAGTGCCTTGCAAATGTTTTCAAACCCCCGTCCAATTCTCTAATTTACGGTTCCACAATTAGAACAGTTAAATGAAGGTGACATTGATTTTAGTGAACTTTGACTGGGACACTGTAGGACAATCATCTTTTTACCCATTCCAATGTTGCTTTAGTTCAACTTAATCCAAAATGTTAGTCTTCCCACTATGCAAGTACAGTTATTTTCTGTCAAAACGTGCAAGTTGCAAGCTTTAGTCTATGGAGAAAATTGTGCCAGGGAGGTAGCAGTAATGGGAGAGGGTGTTGCGGATTCATTTATTTATTGTAGACTCTCTTTTGAATGTTAGGGTTTGAGTCGTTTTCTGTAAGTGCGCAGGAACCACTGGTTGTGGAATTCTATTCATGCCTCAGAGGACAGTACAGCGCTGCTGTATGGGCTGGTGGAAGGAATTTCAGACAGGGTTGTCTTGTGTTTTTTGAACTGTTGTGACTTCTTGTGGTGGATCGGGTGCCTGCAAACTCAAGTGTGGTTGTTGACTGGAGAGAGCGCAGACAAATACTTCCTGGTTGAGCGAGCAGTGAGATAAGAGCAGGACGCCTTGGAGAGACGTATCAGAGGTCACGTCTCAATCTTCATGTGTCTAAGGCCTGCTGAGACTTGTTGCCATTCTTGAGTGTCTGGTTAAACCAGACATTTGCGCATGCACCACCTATGAGCAAATGTATGCCTATAAAAGCACATTTGGAATGTCTGATAGTAGGTTACTAATTACCTTAATTCCCCTCCAAAGCTGAGGTGTTTCCAAAAGCAATTGTTTATCAAGAATGTGGGCCATTTTAAATCCATTGCAATGTTTCTAATACATCTTTCCAAATGTTGGCCTGTAGTGCCTGCGGTTAAGCCAGCGGCTGCTATGGTGAACTTTACCAAACCACCTCCATATTGAGTGCATCACCGGTTCTTCCTGTTGGAGTTTTGGCTTTCAGGTAAGAGAATAGATGTCTTTGACAAAAGAAATGTTGGGAGATGTATGTGGATACATACTGTTGTTGGAGAAAAATATAAGCCATAGTTTGGTCACCTCTAAATTTACAGTTAATTTGTAAGTAAACATGACATATTTCAGTTTCCTTGAAATAACCTCTTGGTGTGCGTTATATAGTGTTTTTATTGCTTGTGGTATGCAATAGAGGAAAACTCTTGATTGAAAATGTTGTCTGCAACTAAATATGATGTACTGTGGTTGCATCCTGGTCACTGGGGACTACATAGAATATTTTACGTAAATCTCTGACAGACGAATTAGTAAGATAAATGACGTTAGGTGTAGTGACGTTTGAGTCATGTTTTCACCCGGGTCCTTCAGCGCTGCAGAAGGTTGCACTGCTCCAAATAGGAACATCCAAATAGGGGTAAATATGTTATGGAAAAGATCCTCTTCATTCTCGCCAGCAATTGCTCAATGCTTTTCATTATTCCTAGGAAGTTAGTAGATACTAGTAAACTTATTACTGGCTAATAAGCTGTTAAAACGGCAAGTGGCAAAAGCCAAATTTTTTAGACACTATGGTGGAGGTAAACTTAACAAGAAACGTTAGTCAGTTTCTCAATGGTGTCTAACTCCTGCCGAAACGTGTGGCGTAGTGGTTAAGGACTGTGCCTCTCATGTAGATGACCTAAGTTTGTATCTACTAAAAGTAACAGCATTTATAAATAAAATGTGTGGGCCGCAATAGAATTGTACGGTAATACAGTATTGCAACAATTTCAGAAAGTTAGTAGTTACTGGTAAAGCCTTTTACTGGCAAATAGACTGTTAAAACAGCCAGTGGCAAACACCATACAGTTCAGAGACGTTATTTGTGGTGGAGGTAAACTTAGTAAGAATTGTTAGTCAATTTAACTGTATCAATATCATTCACCAATGGCCAATTAGCTGTTAAAACAGCCAGTGGCAAAAGAGGATTTGTTTAGGGTAGACATAAGAGGCTGTACTGACACCAATCAAATGTACAGTTCAGTGGTTTAGTGGTCAACGACACAGTCTGGGTTTGAATCCCGAGAGGGCAACACTTTCTATTGCGGCCCGGTTGAACTAGGCTTGCCTGGTTTCATGTTTCCAGAGCTGTATTGTCTGCTCAGATTCAACCAAATTCGGTGAAATTGATTGGACAGTGATTCACATTACAAATGAACAATGACCCAAAACATACCGCAAAAGCAACCCAGGGGTTATTTAAGGCAAGAAAGTGGAATATTCTGCCATGGCCGAGTCACCTGATCTCAACCTGATCGAGATCAGGTGAAATGCATTTCACTGGCTGAAGACAAAACCTAAGGCAGAAAGACCCAGGAACACACAACTGAAGACAGCTGCAGTAAAGGCCTGGCAACCATCACAAAGTAGGCAACCCAGCGTTTGGTGATGTCCATGTTTTCCAGACTTCAGTCATTGCCTGCAAAGGATTCTCAACAAAATATTAAAATGTGTCATGTCCTGGGTATGCCCCTAGCCATCTTTGCACTGGTTGAGGCCTTAGTCAGGACGGGACAAGAAGAGATACCTCTAGGCATCTGTATGTGATTAGGTCTCCCCAATTGGAGGCAGGTGTGGATTGTTGCCTCCAATTGGGGAACCTATTTAAGGTGAAGGTTTGCTCTCACTGGTGTGGTTCATTTTGGTTTTGTCAGCCGTATGCTACGCTACGCTAAGCTACGCTAAGCTACGCTAAGCTACGCTACGCTACGCTAAGCTACGCTACGCTACCCTACCCTACCCTGTCACTGGAGCTGCTTTAAGTTTGTTTTGTTTCTTTCCTCATTAAATCATGGAGTACCTTCACCCGTTCGCCTCTGTGTTTGTGTCCTTCAACCAGCCTTGTGACAAAATGCAACCTTTCATTTCTGATTATTTTCATTTGTCCAATTATATTTGAGACCCTGAAATAAAGAACTGTGTTTGAAAATAGTTGCAATTCCTTAACATTTCATAAAACATTTATGTTCAATGCCTTGAATTAGAGCTAAAAGTCTGCACTTCACTTGCATCTTGGTTGTTTCATTTCAAATCCATTGTGGTGCCATATAGAACCAAAATTATGAAAATTGTATCAAAGTCCAAATATTTCCGCACCTAACTGTCAAATTCAAAGTCTGTTTATCAAATGCCCAAAATCACAGTGTCATTCTGAGCGGTGAAATTCTTATGACAGGGCACGCAACATCGGCGCAGTAACATCAAGTAAATATATGCAATATAAATAAGTTTAATACAGTGAATGGTACAGTAAAATAATCTAATGAACGTGACAGGAACTGATCAGAACTTTTGAAGTCTTCATGTCATCAACATGATCATAGATCAATGTTCCGGGTTGAGAAGCCTTATGGCCAGAGGAAAAAACTGTTTGTGGGTCTGCAAGTGCGTGCCCTGATGCTCCGGTAACGTCTACCAGACGGCAGTATAGTGAAAAGGCTATAGCTTGGGTGGCTGTAGTCTTCTTTTTTTATGATGGCTGTAGTCTTTTCTGATGCCAAAGTCAACGTGTGTGGTAGATGCCTTGCAAGGAGGGAGATGGCAGCCGATGATGCATGTTGACTTCCCCACCGTCTGGAGGGCCTTGTGATCAGCACCGGAGCAGCTGCCGTACCAGGCAGTAGTGCACCAGTAAAAGTTGGTGAGAGTTACTATAGACACGCCAAACTTCTTGTGTCTCCACAGGAAGTCGAACAATTTTTGGGCAGTTTCACTGCAGAGTCTGTTGCCTGGACCAGATGAGGTCATCTTTGATGAATACATCAAGAAACTTGAAGTTGGCGATTCTACTTCAGCTCTATCGATGCGTATGGGGGGGCTTGATACCCCCCTAGCCACTTACTGAAGTCGATGATCATCTGCAGCCCCCTTTGGGAATCGAACACGTAACCCTGACATTGTTAATCACTTTGCTCCACAAACTGAGCTACCAGAACAAGTCATAGAACAAACTTATACCTTCAGACCAATGTAATTTAGCTGATACACAATTCAAAATTCAATTGAAGTGATTATTTTACTTCTAATTACTACCAAAACATGCCTATCATCAAATGTAAAATTAAATGGTAATATCTTTATATTATCGATATTGAGGATAGTAGGACGTCCTGGGAAGCAGAGAGGAAGAGCGCGGACAGTTCAGCTGCGACAAAGCTCAAACTCTTGTCACTAGGGGCCTTAAGTGGGTTTGGAGTCGGGAGCTAAGACCACTTCACCAGACTCCGGCACTATATTTCTATGATTTCATTGACATTTGTTAGTGGAACACCACACTGAGAACATGAAATACACTATAAAAACATGAAATGTTCCAACACAGGCAAATAACATTACATCAACAAGCACACAGCCAGTCATCAGAAATAACCTCTTTCCTCTAGCATATCCTCCATCAATGCTTTCAATTAAGTTGACGGCAAGAAGCACTCATTTCTCTGCCCTAAACCATATGTGACAAGCTTAGGCCTGTTTAAGCCCATTCAATGCAGCTCAGCGTCGGTGTACTCTCAGCTTTCCCACAGCAAAGTTCCAATGTAACGACTGAGGTTGGGTCCACAAGATACATGGGGAAGATGTTCTCTGAGATGTGTGGTTTGTACTCTAAGCTGATTAAGCCCATGCCTATTCCAGGAAAAAATTCTGATGTTTTCTCTTTTGCTTGGTTTGAGCTCACCATAGTGAACATTGTTCCAACTTGCTATTTTCCAAAGCAACAGCTATTTGCAAAAGGAAGAAGTGTTTAGGTAGCCTTCCTTATAACAATTTCAATGTTAGTTATGCCACAGCCAGTATAGGCTAGAAAAACTGGAATTCCAAAACAAATGTTGTAGCTAGCTTGTTATTATATAGTTAGCTCCTAAGGGTATTTCAAATAAATACATTGTTTTTGCTATTCCTCTTATAGGTGGAGCAACATGGTGTCAGACAGAGATCAGCAAATTAAAACCTGCAGACATTTTTGCAGTTGCTGTTTGTATTCAAGTTCCATTCTGAGTTAGTGAAATCAAACAGTTCGACAGAGAGCAGACTGGTGGATGAGATTAGACATGGCTGATGAACGGGCCAGAGATGGATGTTGTCAAGTCTTCTTTTAGTCTGATGTTGCCTCTGGCCTGAGACAAGTTTAGTCAGTCTAACTCCAGCTGAATCAGTAGGATTAGACAACATACCTTACCCTGAACCAGGAAACAGACAGTCATCCATCAGACCTTCTGCAAACAGCCTCCACAAGCAGCAGTTATGCTGTGTGTGTGTGTGTGTATCGGTGTCAGTGTGTGCACGGATGAATGCTTGCAGCAGGCAGGACCACAATATCCACCTCACAGACCAGGCTGGTAGGGGCTAACAACCCTAGCATTGATCCATGCAGACACTCAGCCCTCTAACCTGCTGAGTGCTCAGTTCCAGAGAACAATAGAGTTCAGAGGGGCGTCGATACAGTATCCTATTGAGTACTCTCCGTTTAGCAGCAAGATTGATTAGGTTAAGTCTTCTAATAGGGAGCCAACCAGTGTCAAAACCAAGGTGTTGCCTCGGTCAACATACCCAGAATTCCTCAGTCTGGACCTCTAGTGCCACTGTGGATTTAAGCCCCTTCACAACTTCTCTGCCACCAAGTTATGTGGTGCTAGAAAATAACTTATTTTGAAATTCGACGCCAACTGGGACTGAAAGTGGTGGCTGACGGATGGGCAGATGACCATTTCGGATGAAGATGAGAATTAAAGATTAGGGTAGACGAGGGCTGTATTCCAAATGGCACCCTGTCCCCTACAGAGTTTTTGGAGCCTAGGTCAAAGGTAGTGCACTATGCAAGAAAAATGGGTGGCATTTGGAATGCACCCAGAAAGACCAAAGGCTTTCTGGGCCAAGAATGCACTGCAAGTCCCATAAGACACTAAATGATGTACAAGTGCATTTATTACAGTAGGTCTCTATAAATCTAAGGTTGGCCTGAACTCCAGGGGGAGGTTAATGGATTACAAAGGGATGCCGCATCGAACCTCCAACGAGTTTCTACATCTCATCAATATGCGAAATGCTATTGATTATTCAGACCTTGACAGACAAATCAAATTCATAAACTTGATAATGTACTGGAATACTCATATTGCTTGTTCCAACACTCGCTTTTTACGGCCACTATGTAGAATCTGGATACATTTTAGTATTTATTTATAACACGTGAAAGGAAATCTTGATTGTTTCATCTCTTCCCTAGTGTGTCATGTAGAATTGAAAGACAAAAAAGTATTACTTAGTCACATAAAACTCAAATGATGGCTAAATACCCTTTTCATACATTTTATATCATGTATATCCATATTTATGGGATTGATAAAACAAACAGTGCAGGAGGGGAGCATTGTTTGACATTGTTTGTCAGGAGGGGTGCAACATATCCACAGAACAGAAGCACTCATTTAGACCAAGAAGTATAACCTGTTTGCATTCCAGAGTACTCTAAGCATTAAATCATTTGTGTAAAATTGACATAACCTTGAGCAGCTTGTCAAACATGGGCCTGTTTTATCGGTTACATGACATTTTTTTACCTTGGTCGAAATTAAGTTATCTTTATGTATTTATTAATTTGCAGTAAAAAAGGTAATGTTACAATACAAAAAGGGCCATAATAGCCCTATATCTAAAAACATCTAAATTATATATTACGTTATTTTAATAGCAAGACACTTATATCCTTTGTCCATCTAAAGGTAATGAATTATTGTTTTAGAAAGTCTGCATCCTAAACAGCTTGCCAATGCATTTTTGAAGTCTAATAAAACAACATGGATACTATCATACTGAAGGTCAAAGTTGTGAGCTGAAAACCATGATATAATACAATAGGTATTTTACTGCTCATGTGAATTTCCTTTCTAATTCAACTTAAAACAAACACACTTACAAATCTTTATTTTCCCCATGCATATTTTCTGTTAAAGGTGTATTGTACAGTACTTTCACAGGAAAAACCAAAAGTCTCTTGTTGATAGAACCGGTGTAACCTTAAATTGGGCTCAGTAAGAAGTCTGGGCCTTAATGGCACTTTCTTGCATAATTGTAAGCGTTGCTAGTTTAAACCTGGTCTCTTGGCTGCTGTACTCTAATAGCCATAACCAGTTCTGAACCACTTATTAAAGAATGTGTACAATTTATCATGGATATACAAAAGTCATAGTCTGCAGTTTTCCAAAAGCAAATAGCTTAATTTATTGTGACATTTGTACATTGTAAAATATGACAACATTCAGAGGGGAGGGAGGTGATGACAGATGAGGAAGATATGAGAGGGGGCAGAGTAAGGAAGGACAGAGAGTGGGAGGGATAAAGGAAAGATGGAAGGGGGAGAGAGAATGTAGAAGGGGTTGAAGGAATGATGGAAAATGTAGGATGAGGACAAAAGAGAATGATAGGAGACAGAGGGAAGAAGGAGAGATAATCAACAGAGATCATTTATATATGTCAATATTTAGTCTGTAAAGATAAGTGAGGAGAGATGCTGAGGTTTGAGAGGAGAGATGGGAGAGCAGAGGGAGCAGCTGAATATGGAGTGAGGAGAATGAGGTAGGTGGTGGATGAGGAGAGAGAAAACAGTGAGGTAGGAGGCATTTTTTTAAATGATCAATTGCAAGCGAAGGTCAACCAAAATTTAACTTCAAAATTTAACTTCAACCCCAACCCTCCTCTTTCTTGCCAACTCTGGGATTTGATCGAAAAAACTTTTTTAGTAGACATTTTATTTATACACTGTGCTATCAACCACCCACCCCAGTACAGAAGGTGAAGAAGGAAGTTACTCTGTTGTTGCTGCCATGACTGAAGGGGCAAACAACAGAAACTGCCAGGGGTACAATATGTGAGTATAACTCATACCATCACTAAACCACACCCTCAAAACCCAAATCTATTTATTTTAATGAGCTGCAGATTAACACAAGGACTTTTAGTGTTCAGACCCATTTTTGTTCAAATAAACTAGGATAGTTGTTGTTAATATACCAAATACATGGGGCCAGTATTTTCATTTGTTGGCTAATTTGGAAATGACCATGAAATGATAAGGACGCTATATTGGATTTGATGAAGGTGTCCATGAGAATAACCTGTGATGAGCCAAATGTATTATAATTACATACACGCGTTCCATATCCAAAGTTTTTATCGCCACAATTATAAGCTGACTACATTGTATACATAGATAACCTACAGTAGTTTAAAAAGAATGGGTGACATTTGCAGGCCTCTCATTTAAGCAATTCTGTCACAATTTTAACAAGTGTTCATTCTCAGACAAATGTATGAATCAGAATGTCAGATTAAATCAAATACAATTGCAAAACAAAAAAAGATCTTACAGTATTATATTTGAGATGTTTTACTACTGTACATGTTCTATTCTTGAATAAGAAAAGTCCTCAGTTGGTGGAGTACAGCTAAACAAGGTCAACATCCACCATTAACACGCTACTTGGGAGGTCCTTAAATGCAAGTTTAAATGACACACTGGAGCTCATACATTGGTGGACACTTTTTCCTCTCTTATCAGCTGGCAAGTGAGTAATTTAATAAGGTAAGTATTCATATATTACCTTCCGTTTCAATCACACCCCCCCCCTTCACAGCCAGATTCACACAAAAAAGACCCACCAGAAAACTAAAATCCACAGCTACAACCATTGTCTAACACGGTTTAATGACAAAATATTGGCTCTGTTTTAGTGTAAAAGATTAGTCACTGTAGGAGGCCTATATAATTTGGACCGGAGGGTTTGTCAGGAAATAATATAATACAACAGGGCTTTCGCGATTAGATTTAAACTTTTAGCCTCCTTGACATTTCAAGCTGCATGAACTAATACATCTGTTATTTGTTGATCATTTGATTATTAACATACTTCATAAACCAAATCAGCAAGCCCTGCTGGAGACTGAGAGACAGCTGAAGAGGCCAACTGGATTCCCTTTCACCACATACAGAGAGATACGTTGCACAAGGCAGCCCCTTTAAAAGAGGAAAAAAACATCCTTTGAGTGCTCTTGAACACTGGTGGAACAAAACCGTCATCACGTTCTAGTCTCAAATTTCAGAGCTTTTATTTCAGCCCAAATGCCACCTTCTGGCCTACTTGAATTATTGACAGACTGACACCAACGTGAAGGGGTGTGTGAGGAAAGATTTGAATTGCAACGTAGCCTAATGTTGCTTGTCCTGCTGTGTTTCCTCTCCTTCGGCATCCTAGTCCCTGTGTGGAACACTACAGTTCAGACACAACCCCAGTAATGCTTTCAGTCGTTTCATGGTGACTTTGACACGAGTACGGACAAACAAGCCACCTGATTCATGACAGAGAAGTGAAGCACACAATGTATTAGGTGTTAAGAACAAGTTACTCAGGTTCTACATCAAATGGCTTCCTTTTCTGTTTATCTCCATTTAGGATACAACCCACATAGCCAAAAGGGTGCGATTTGAGAAACAACCTCAAATGATTACTCAAATGAGCCCATAGCAACCCAGCTTAGTACAGCAGGTGATTAAAGCCAGTCAAATTGACAGGACTGAGTGCCACAAATGAGAAAAAGCAGGAATTCAGCATTTTTCAGAATAATTTGAATTAAATAAAGCTTTATGATCGCTAGAACTGTCCCAGGCATGCAATAGCTTTGTTGGCTTGGTGATAAACTGTAAGCCAAGTACCTACAAAGAAAAGAAATAGATACACCAATATTGACTGTGTTTCTCAACCCTTTACTTACATATCTTGAATCATATCATAGACTATGACAGAAGACAAAAACTAGCCACAGCAACAATTGTCAAACAGGATTAAATTGAAAAAGCACCGTCAACAGAAATTAGAACTGTGTGGAAAAAGGGTTTTGTTGTGCTTTCTGTACACAGACTTGTCTAATCCACCTCGCTTTCATTGCTGGCCCCCTCGGGCCTCCTCAGCTTGTCCACCTGTTCATTGATCTGTCCATCCCCTCCTCGACGATCCTCTGCTGGTACGCTCAGATTCTCCTCATCCACGTGGCTAAGATCAACTTCTTCTTCTTCCTTCTCCCCGCCCTGCACCTCCATGCGGACCTGGCACTTGAGTGTGGCTCCTCCATCCAGCCCTGCGACGTTCTCTCCGTTGAGGCCGTGAGCTCTGTCGAGGCATCCCAGGGGATCTTGGGGGCTGTGGCGACCATCTTTGATAGGTGAGGAGGAGGCCGACTCGTTGCTGACGGGGGAGATGTCGCTACTGCTGTTGGTGTGGTTGACAGATGGAGAGCTAGTGGAGACGGTGGCGGGCTTCAGGGGCATCTGCCAGGAGGGAATCTTTGGGACGGAAGGCGACGCAGGGAACTGCCTCCTGGAGGTGGATGGAAGGCACAGATATTTGTTTCACACACATCACGTCATCATCACCATCAATTACTACAGCGTCCGTCTTCTCAGGGTTTAAAGCATGAAAAGGGATATACAGAATGAAGTACTATTGCAGCGACAAGCATGCCTATGGTTAGAATAGGACAAATGCTAAGATGCTTTAGTTATGTGCAGCTGTTTTAAGACATCATGAATGCATAAGACGCTGATGGTGAAGAGATACATATTAACATACCCATAATGAGATAATCCTAATCAATTTGTTTTGCTCTGTACTCCAGAATTTTGGAGTTTATATTTCACAAGGACTATGGGAATAAAGTTCCTTGTGACAGCTATAATTTGAGGTTATTTTTATCTACACAGGATGATCCATTTAGAAATGAAAGAATGTTTAATGTATCTCAAACTTCACATTTCCATCTGTACTGTCAAGTTCTGCAGACTGGCTAGGTCACTCAAGGACCTTAATGTGCTTCTTCTTGAGCTACTCCTTTGATGACTTGGCTGTGTGTTTTGGGTCATTGTCATTCTGGAATATCCATCCACGACCCAGTTTCAATGCCCTGGCTGAGGGAAGGAGGTTCTCACCCAAGATTTTATGGCCCCATCCACTTTCCCTTTGATGCGGTGAAGTTGTCCTGTAACCTCAGCAGAAAAACACCCCCAAAGCATAATGTTTCCACCACGTTTGACAGTGGGGATGGTGTTCTTGGGGTCATAGGCAGCATTCCTCCTCCAAACACAGCGAGTTGAGTTGATGCCAAAGAGCTCTATTTTGGTCTCATCTGTTCACAACACTTTCACCCAGTTCTCATCTGAATCATTCCTATGTTCATTGGCAAACTTCAGACGGGCCTGTACATGTGTTTTCTTGAGCAGGGGGAACTTGCGGGCACTGCAGGATTTCAGACCATCACGGTGTATTGTGTCACCCATTGTTTCTTTGGTTACTATGGTCCCAGCTGCCTTGAGATCATTGACTGTGTGGTTCTGAGCTGATTTCTCACCTTTCTCATGATCATTGCAACTCCATGAGGTGAGATCTTGCATGGAGCCCCCAGTTCTTTGGTGTCTCTTTAATTTGAAAATAATCGCACCAACTGTTGTCACCTTTTCACCAAGCTGCTTGGCAATGGTCTTGTAGCCCATTCCAGCCTTGTGTAGGTCTACAATCTTGTCCCTGATATCCTTGGTCAGCTCTTTGGTCTTGGCCATGGTGGAGAGTTTGGAATCTGATTGATTGATTGCTTCTGTGAACAGGTGTCTTTCATACTGGTAACAAGCTGTGATTAGGATGCTGCTAATCTCAGCTCATTACCTATAAAGAAGACAACTGGGAGCCTGAGTTCTTTCTGATTGAGAGGGGATCAAATACTTATTTCCCTCATTAAAATGCAAATAAATGCATACATTTTTTTTACATGGGTTTTTCTGGATTTCTTTGTTGTTATTTTGTCTGTCACGGTTCAAATAAAAAATACCATTAAAATTATAGACTAATCACTTCTTTGTCAATGGGCAAACGTACAAAATAAGCAGGGGATCAAAAACTTTTTTCCCTTCACTGCACGCACGCTCGCACGCAGGCGCACACACACACACACACACACACACACACACACACACACACACACACACACACACACACACACACACACACAAGCCATTAGCATTCAAAAGTTCCTGCGACTAAGGATGGGCAAAAGAACACAGACCGTGGACAGAGGAAGAACTCTGCCCAGAAGGCCAGCATCCCAGGGTCGCCACTTGAATTGAAAGAAGGCCTGGTTTATTGCTTCTTTAATCAACAGAACAGCAGTGCTAACATAATCATAAAAGGATTTTCTAATGTTCAATTACCCATTTAAAATTATAAACTTGGATTAGCAAACACAACGTGCCATTGGAACACTGGATTGATGGTTGCTTATAATGTAGATATTCCATACAAAACCTGCCGTTTCCAGCTACAATAGCCATTTACAACATAAATAACATCTACACTTTATATCTGATCAATTTAATGTACTGTTAATGGACAAAATGTTGCCTTTGTTTTTAAAAGAAAGACATTTCTAAGTGACCCCAAACCTTGAGTATTTATAAACCTACAAATAAGGCATATACTATTATAAAATCATTGTGTTTTTTCCACAGCCAGATGTTCTTCACACCTGCTAATGAAGTGTATATATTTATAATTATACAAATTCATTCTTTCAAGATCAAAAATAAACGGTTGCATCTAAAAAGGGATCAGCACCAAATGAATCCAAAACGTTTCCGGCTGATTCAGGTCATTTAGAAAAAGGAAATGATAAAGAACCAGTTTGGTAACAGATGGGGTTTCTGTGTTTTCCTTCACTGATTAACCTCTTATGCAAAACTTATTGTCAAAGTCAGATGAAGGAGAGCAAAACAAAAGACTTAAAAGCTTATTAGGATGTACATGGGAAAAGAAAACCTGTACAACCTGACAGTTCTGAGGCAATGTTCATCTGGCAGATTTTCTTGACATAAACTGTTGCTTTGAGCCTCATTAGCGGAACTGAGTACATAATCATGCATGCTAATGACTACTACAAAACATAATCCAAGTTGTGAGGCGGTACATAAGAAAAAATACTATAGTTCACGATGCTCTAAATATGGTAGAATCATTGTAGAGTTTTGTAGACATTACTGTAGTATTTACAAAAACATTTGGTATTTGGGCCTGGAGGAAAACCTACTAAACAAACACTAAAGGAGGACATTTTCCATAACCTGTTTGTAGAAAGGAACACAACCTGAGCACCTGCGCTACATAGTGAACACAATATGGTCTACACAAAGTGGAATAGGGGAGAAGGGAATAGGTCATGTGCAAATGAATACAATAAAATTAATATAGTGTGTAGTATAGTATTCTATAGCATACCAAAACATTCTATAGTAAGCAATAAAAAATTCAGTGGTATTGTACTGTGTAGTATAGTATTCTACAGTATACCACACAATTCCACAGGAAGCATTTTATCATATGATTGAAGGATATTTCTATAAAGTATTATTTGGTATACTAAAGAATAGAATTCTATGGTCTATATTATTCTACAGCAACCTTTAGTATTTGTTTACACTGAAGACCTCACTAAATGGGGTAGTGCTAAGAGTTAACAGGCTGCAGACGAAGGTAGTACTGTATGTTTATCACTGAGAAGCAAAAGTTGAAATGACACCTAATTTTCTATTATTATTATTATTATACATATAGTGCAGTAATGATCTATGGAATATGGTGCAGTTTCAGATTAAATCTCCTATGTTTGAGCCATTACCTGCTGAGGAGCAAGCCCTTCAGGGACACTATTTCAGCTTTCAGGTCACCAATGACCTGGGTGTCCAGGATGCGGTTGTTTGAAGAGTATGTCTATTGGAAAAAGAGGGAAGATAGGAAACTGTAACACACACAAGCCAGAAAATATGCTAGTTTAGAGAACAGTGTAGGTCCAATTTGCAGTGCTAAATAGTTTTCTGTCAAACATGTTGTCATTTTTCTAAGATATTTATATGTTCATGTTTCATGGCATTAGACTCTTCTAAATGAAATAATGGCTGAGGGTAACAAAAGAATATACAGGAAATGCTGAAAGCCAAACAAGGGTTTGTAAATATATCACAACTTAATAACAGCCTGTGAGTACATCTAGGGCATAAACACAACAAGCCTCTGGACTAAAGGTGATCTTTGTGGGCAAGATCTTTCCAAATAGCTAATAGCATTGTCATAAACGGCTTGTGAATCATTACTATTTTTACATAGTTTTCCATACTCCCAAAAGGGGATTAGGGCTGGATAGAAGTTTTGGATAGTGCACTTTATCCTGAACAATAGGGGCATTCATAAGGCAGTCATAAGTTGGCAGCTTTTTTTTCTTATTTTATCAAAGGTGAGTGTTATCACACACAGGCTGGCATGGCATGAATTGTGACAGGGAATAATTGTAGTGGCCTCTGGCAATATTTGAATAGCAAATCATTTTCAAAAATCCATCCATTGTATTTCTGTTCCAAGCGGATGCATGAAGCCGTTTGTTAGGAGAAAGACGAAATATGGGAACATACAGACAACAGCAAAACATTGTTATTTTTATAACATTTAAGTCCTTATTGCATACTACCTATTTCACCTGAATGGGTGTGTCCAAACATTTGACTGGTACTGTATACTATGTATAATTAAGAAATCTACACCCACTAGAGACGGCTAGTTGGGAAGCTGAGATCCCCATCCCGTTGAGATATATAACTTGGTTTCTTTGGCTTGTAATTAAATCAAATTAATTGAATCACATATGAAAGGGATCATACTCGTTTAGAGCAAAGGCACGGAAGGAGGGGATAAGGAACTGGAAGAGAGAGGTGGATGTGTTAGCCCGTTATCAGCTCTTACTGGATGTAGAAGTGGTGCTGTTGAGTCAAAAAGGTTCCACAAATTCATATACTACATCATGCATATGCAGATTTGTGCCATATTTCATCAAAACAACCCCCTTTAAACCAGGAATTTCATGCATAACTGAGGTATGATAATCATTCTACTTCAACATTATTCACATATAAACATATTATACACGCATGCCAAAGTGGGAGCTTTAAACTATTATTTTGTTAATCGCAAAAGTTGAGACTGGATCTTTAAAGCCATTGAATCAATGTTTATTGGTTGCATAGACAGTTATTATTTCTCAATTTGAAGGAAGAAACATCCCGTGGCATTTCAATGCAGGGGTTCAATTATAAAAGCATACAATTATGCGTCAAATATGCATCCATGGTGTTTATAAGAAAGCCACTTCAACACATTCACCATTAACAGCATTCTATTTTCTTAAAAATATAGCCAGAATCAAAGGCTTGGTGTCCCAAAAAGAACAACAGAAGCTCATCCATGCTTTTATCTCTAGTAGAGTTGACTACTGTAATGGCCTCTTAACTGGACTCCCCATTTAGACTGTAAAACAGCTGCAGCTCATTCAGAATTCTGCTGCTAGAATCTTAACCAGGACCAAGAGAAAAGAGCACATCACTCCAGTTCTTACATTTTTGCACAGGCTTCAAGTCAGTTACAGAATAGATTTTGAAGTGGTGCTTTTAGTCCATAAATCACGGAATGGTTTAAGCCCGAATACATTTCTGATATGTTTGAAGAATATAAACCGAGCAGGGCTCTTAGATCTATGAACTCAGGTCAGCTAGTTGAGCCCAGAGATCAAACTAAACATGGCCAAGCTGCGTTTAACAGTAATGCTGCACACAACTGGAATAAACTACCAGAAGATCTTAGACATGCCCCAAACATATACATTGTTAAATCCAGGTTAAAACACTCCTCTTTTCACGTGCCAATGACTGAGCACAATATATTTTGCTTATTTTTTATGCTATTGTATTTGTATAATTGATATTTTTCTTTGTATAGCATAGTGAATTGCTTCTAGGTATGAACTATTTAATTCATACCTGGAAGCAATTCAATTGCGTTATGTTTTTTAAGAAATATTCTGCCATCTACAAAATATTTTTTAAATGTTTTCTTAGGGCGTAGGAATATATAATGTTATATATGTACATTTCAAGATGTATTTAAAATAGTAAGCCTTAAAAAACTAATAAATGTTATGGTAATTGTAAAAAAAAAAAAACGTATATTTCCTCAAAACAAGAAATTAACGGAACACACTTTTCAGGGTTAAAGAAAAATAAAGAAATCTCAAACTCTTTGTCCTTTGGAAATAAGATAACGAATTGTTCAGTTGACTGAGGCTTCTTCTAGACATCTGAAGTCTTTTGCACACAGTCAAACGTTAAGTACAAAAAATGTAACTGTTTTGTGTGACTAAGCCATCATGACCCCCACATAAAACTAGAGATAAAACCCAAATGGGACTTTATTCCCTATGCATTGCACTACATAGACAATTGACGCAAACATATGGCTGTTTTGACATCAATTTGCTGAATTATAACCATGCTTACTATTAGCAACATGTCAGTTGGTATTATGCGCCACACTAACTAATCATAAGCTGTTATGTCATGTTGATATTACAAAGTCATAAAGGGCGATGCGGTTATTTCTGTTGTCAAGTGTTGGCATGAGACTGTGCTCATGACAACGTCACGTGAAAAAATCATTACAGCAGCAAAGTAAGTATTAAATGCAAATGTAATCTTCTAATTCTATTAATATGATTATAACAGCCCCTATAATCAGTTTGTGTAGTCTGGCTTAAGAACAGAGACTTTGATCTATGACCAGTTCTCTTAAAGCGCTATGCAGTTTCCTCCTAGCTGGTGTAATAACTATGTTCCTAATCTGTCTCAAGTGGTTGCTTGGGTGTGATAAGGGTCAGCTCCTTTCTGCTGCTTAACTAAGTGGTTCCAGAAAAAGATATTACGAGCAAAAGAAGAAAAAAGAATCCAACAACTCCTCCATGGATGGCAACGCATATTATAAATGAAGATAAAATGCCTACGGACCATTAGGAACAGATAGCATCTTAACAAGCCTTGTTTCAAAATGTCTAAAGGCAAATTAATTCAGTTACTCCACCAGCCAACTGTGTTGTGTCTTTTTTCTTGTAATGCATGTATATTTATGGTAGAATTAGCTTCAAAAGATATCCCAGCGGAGCGTTTTCCAGGGAAAACACGGGTGCAATTGATTTCAGTCTATTTATTCTACTTTACCAGTGCCGGAGTGCTTCTTCTGGTAGAGTAGCAGTTTAGTAATCTTGTATGTGCAGCCACTAATAAAGACAACTATCCATGAATTGAGACAGCGAAGCAAATACAGTTAACACTCAGATATGTAATGATAATGGGACCAAAATGGGGGGCTAACCCTCCTGTTAACATTGAAGACTAATAACCCTGAAGCCTATTCTTCACTGAGGCATTTAACATTAGTGGTAAAAACGAAGTGATAATATTCTAAATATTCTAGGGTAAATTCCCACTGAGTACATTTTTCTGGGCTTTCTGAGTATTGTAGGCAGAACATACAGAATAATATGTGGGTGTGTGCCTGTGTGTCATATAATGATATCCCCAGTCAGTTTGTGTTTCAATTCAGAACTGTTTACTTAGCATTTGACAAAACAGAAGTTGCCATGTGGTTTGGGTTAAAGACACATTTCCGCGTTGAGAGGTATAATTGCCAAGAGTGGCGCACTTTGAGCGGCGAGGGGAGAAACCCAGAAAGCCGCTAACTATAAACGATAAGTAGCTCGGCAGCTCCAACATGTGTTCTCAATCACACACTCCGGACCTGAAAACAATTTCCCAATTTCCCATATGGCCCGGGAACAACAGAGCTCCTACATCTCTCTGTGGAAAATGGAAGATCAACATTAGCTATAAAGCAGAGTTTATGATTTGTTTAATGGGTGTTTTGATGTGAAATATACTTTTTATACACTGCTGCCTTCCAACAAGGCACTCATGGCAAATGAAGCAGCAACTTTTTAATCCAATCTGTGTTTTGGCGAAGGTGAAAAGAAAACGGAAAAAACATGTTGTTCTCTAGTGCTGCAGATGTACTGCAGTTCATTGTTTTAAGTGGGCTTGACAATGACTGGATGAGATTGGGACTTGCCAGGACAAAGAAAAATAGTACACACAAAGTTTTGTTTGCAGAACCCCCACCCTCTAACCCCAAAACACAGCTGATGTACAGTCCTTTCAACTCAGTTTAGGAAGCAGCGTGGGGGCAAGAGAGACACTTGAAAATGAGCTATGAGTCGGACGTTTTGATGAACCTCATCCAGGGTAGATTCATATTTTTCTTTGTCGTTGGTGCCAAAACAGATGTGTTCACATATGTTTCCTTGCGCCATCCAGATGCTACAGACGAACACCCCATGTGCTTAACAAGCTGTGGACATAAAACATTGCCTGAGATAGTCTTGATTCTAAAGCAGTTTTCTGTGCCATGATCATAAAACGATTTATGACAGCGTGATATAGAACAAGTAACATTTCATACTTGCACTTAAGTTGCACCAATGTTTTTTTTGACGTGACACATTTTAAACAATCATTGGGTCCTTAGAACCTTAACGATTATAACTCTCTGTAGATTGTGAAAGCGGACAGTAAAATTAAAGACAAGAACAGAGTTATGGCAGAAGATGATGAGGCTATCAGGGATGTAATGATGAGGATACAAACTGAATTGCTTTCATGGAGGACTGGCTTGAATTGTAAGGATAACCACATGATTTTAATTACGCAGCAAAAGTAATTTGTTTTCAACAAAAAGTTAAAAAGTGTTTATTTAATGTGACCCATTAAACAAACACAAACGAACAGCAACACAAAAAAAGGGAGTAGAAGTAGCAGAAATAATTGTTACTGGTATAAGTGACTTATGGAAAATAATGTAATCAACTTAAAATGATATGTTCTCTAAACAGGGGAAAAACATCCCGGGATCCACAAGGAATCCATTACAAAAGACCAAGATACTTCTTGTACACTTACGTGCACAGATTCAGTACTAATTCACTGTACAAATTCAGAAAATGTTTTAGAAATGTCAATCTTATGTTCCTATGTCAGAAATGACGGTAAACGGAATATCTGAATAACGTACCTTACAATTTGTGGCTTAATGGAGCATTTCCAGCGAACTGCGTAAGCTCCACTCCCCAAATGAAAAAACTAAACGGTTGATGGCAATAGTATTTACCACCTATGCTGACACTTAAATACGCTGTGGTGCAGCCAACTGCCTTTAGAAATCATTTAATTAGTTGAATAATTATTAATCTGAGAATAAATACATCGTTTTAAGAAAGGCCATAGAGTATGGCAACACCTCATCATGAAGACCTTTCAAAACAAGTTTGGGAGAGCATTTGGGAAAAGCCCGGTTGGGGTTGAGCTATAATATCCTAAACTTTAAAACCTCCCTAGAGCACCGTCAAAACCATTATAAAAAAAATTAAGAACATCAAAAGCCATCGCCAAAAAGGAACGAGTGTGCAAAAAGTTAGGTAGGCAGAGAAGGCACTAAGAGGCCAATGGTAACTTTGAAGAAGCAGCTGAATTTGATGGACAGGATGTCATAAACTGTCTGAATGTTAGCTATTACCTGGGTCTCCACAAAGCTGGTCTACACAAAAGAATGGCACGTTAAAAATCTATGCTGAAAATACATCACATTGAATCCTGCTTTGTATTTTGACATGCATTTAAAGAAAACATAAATATTAAACACTCTTACAAACACCATCACAACAGTAAAATATGGTGGTGGCAGCTGCATATTATTAGGCCAATTGTTATTGCTAAAATTGAGGCTAAGATGGACAGAGCCAAATCCTAGCATGAGTCCGCAAAATACCTTTCTCTGGAGTGGTTCTAAAACAGAGCAACCAAGAAATCAAAATCCCAGACCTCAATCCAATTGAGAATCTGTTGCAAGACATGAAAATAGCTATTAAGCAATAGGGCACACCAAACTTGAGACAGTTTAAGCAATCTCGACAAGACAAAAACTGTAAGAAACAGATTTGTAATGCGGGTAGGAGCAAACCCCAAAAAGCTTGCAGCTATAACTCCTGCTAAAGGTGGTTCTAGAGTACGGTACAATACACTATTCGAGCAAGTGAGTAAATACTTGGTGTATACACCTTTTACTTAAATTACAGCAATGAGTCCTTGAATATGTCTCTACTTTGGACACCTGGACTATGCAATATCTGCCCATTCCCAAATGCAGAATTGTTCAAGCTCAGTCAAATTGCATGCTGGTCAATAAGGACGGCGGTCTTCGCGTCAATCCACTTATTCTTGATGGGATTTAGGTCAGGGCTCTGACTCGGCAACTCAAAGACCTTCACCTTCTTGTCCTTCAGCCATTGTACGGTTGCTTTGGTGGTATGCTTTGGCTCATTGTCACATTGAACTATCTTCACATTCTCAACATCCTGGCAAAGGGCTCCAGGTTCTCCTCAGGAATCTGTCTGTATTTAGCACTGTCCATTTTCCCTTATATCCTGACAAGAGCTCTAATCCCGGCTGAAAAGAAACACCCCCACAAAAGGATGCGGCCACAGCCATGCTTTACTGTTGGCAGGGTGTTTGTTGGATAGAAAGATCTATTAGGTTGTCGCCAGACGTATCGTTTTCCATTCAGGCCAAAAATGTACATTTGGTCTCATCTGATTAAAACACCTTATGCCACAGAATCTGCAATGTGCTTTTCAGCAAAGCAAAAAATGACAACCAGATTTGTGGAGTGACTGTGATAGTGGTCACAGGCACATACTGACCAGTCAGCGCCATAAAGGCCTGAAGCTCCTTCAGAGTTGGCACTGGCTTCATGGTAGCCCCTCTGACCAGTGTTCTCCATGCCCGGTCATCCAGTTTGGAGGGAAGGCCTGATCAATGCAAGGTCTGGCTGGTGCCATACAGCTTCGACTTCTTAATAATGGTGTGCTCCAAGGGATAGAACAAGCCTTTAAAAAAGATCCCCTTACTTGTGCCTTTCCACAAATGTATCTTGTAAATCTTTTGAAAGTACCTGTCTGCATACAGTGGACTCTCTGCTTTGTATTGTACTACTAAGCAGTGCAGTCCTCTGTGAATAACTGCCTTTATTCAGAACGAATCAAAATCACTACATTTGATCTCAGATGGAAGCCAATTAGCTTGATTTGTTATCTGGAAGGTGGTTGGTTATACTTCAGCAAGTTTGCAATTGCAATGCTAAGGGTGTGGGGGGGGGGTTCACTTATCCAAATAGGGTATTTTGCTGTTTTGATTTTAATACATTTTCAGGACTGCTTAGATATTTTTTCACTTGGATATTGTGGGTTGCTCTGTGTACACAAAGCCTGAAAAAGTTTGATATTATGTGTTTTCATTTCAGGCTGTAAGGAAACAAAAGGTGAACATTTTGAAAGGGTGGGTAATTTTATATAACTACTGTATATATTTACAAGAAGGATTGTGGGCTTCCTTTTGTTATACAAGCAATCCACCCTAAGTAGATGAATCAAAACAGTATACCAAAAAATACAATAAAACCTGACATTTTCCCAGTAAAACTAATGAAATTGTCCCAAATGCTGCAAGACAAATAGTAAAATCAAGTATCACAAAAATGTTTAAAAGTATATGCCCAGCTTTTCTGAGAAAAAGCAGAATTTTCTTTACATGCATGTTTTTTAATTTGATAATGACAAACCTCAGATGTAGTTAGTTCCTGAGACAGGTCCTGTATTTTCTGCTGCTGCTGGATCAGGAGCTCCTGTACAGTAGCCAGAGTCTGCTGAAGTTGTGTCACTGCAAACACAGAACAAGTACAAATTAAATGTAACTGCTAAATGTAAGATTTATATTTGGGTGAAATACTGCTTACCCTGAGTGGCTCTTGAAGACCATGGAGCTATTATTCAAAAAATGCCATTCATCACCTCTGTGCCAATCAGGAATAAGCCTTATTAGCATTGTCCAGATTCATATAATGAAACTGTTCCAAGCCATAAAAGCCATTGCAGCAGAAACCTACTCCAAAATACCTCAAAATAAGACTAGTGGTGTTGTTTACCTCAAATAACCTATCAATGTATTATTGCTATACAAATCTCATTTTCCACCAAAGTGATACATCCCAAGTTTTGTTCACAAATGCGACCAATCTGCATTTTTTTCAGGATGTGGAATTGTCAACAAAACTTGAACAGCCACTTAGCCATCGCTAGCTTCAAGAAATGCTTTAGAAGCTGATGCTTTGGAAGCTCTTTGCGGACGATGGTTTTTGCTCTGAAATGCACCAAAAAACTATTAAACTTTATTAGGGATTAATCAGAGTCACTTTAAATAATGGCAGGTGTGTAATGACATTATTTAACATGATTAATTCTGAACACAGCCACATCCCCAGTTATAAGAGGGTGTGCACACGTATGCAACCAGGTTTTTATTTCCCCCTCAAAGATTTCAGTTTGTTTCTCAATTGAATTGTTTACATTATAGGTCACATTAAAGTGGAAAAAGTCCTGACATTTATCTTGATTTATCTTTGTCTCATTCTTTTACATCACAAAAAACCTGCCATTCTAACAGGGGTGTGTAGACATTTTATATCCACTGTATTCACTATACAGTATTGTACCAGCAAAAACTTTGGACACACTTAGCCATTCACATATATACATAGGCTTTTTTGTAATACATGCTTGATGTGTAAAATAAAGATATTAAGCTCTGGTGTCTGGACTTAAATCAAATAAGTCTCTAACCTTCCATTATCCATGCAGACACTGGCATCAAATGCATCTTAAATCTTCAAACGATCAACAAAGGGGGAAAAAGCCCTCTCATTTGGGTGGAGGCTGCCAGACAAAATGTCCTGCCTAATCTCAATAAATATTGCTCTTTTCCTATTGACTTTGAAGATTGAATTATTTCAAGTGTTGGTGTTACAAAAGGGTGTATGATTTCAAATAACACAAGACCCAGTTTGTTGGCCCCTTGCTTTCCATTCACACATGTATTACCAACCAATGCATTAAGTTTCATCAACTGATTCCATTAACAAAAGCCAATAAACATTCATATAAATCATTGTCGTCCAAAGTGTTAAATCAAGCCTAATCAGATTTACTTCAACAGATATTGTAGCTGCTTACTGTTGAAAGTAATGTCAGCGAACGGTTAATGGAGGATCTTGTTAAGATCCATGATGTCAGAAAAGGAACACCTCCATTCCCTACTGTACATATTAATTTACATTGAAGCTAAACATTTTACATTTGGTACTGTGCTCAAGCGATATACATTTCAGATTAAATGTTTCACATTTGGTGATAATGTCACCTAATGTCACATTTCATTAGGATAAATGTCCATACAATTTATTTAACAATTACTAAATAAAAGCATGCTTAAAATGCTGTATTTGATCCCATAGTCCAGTTTGTTTTGGTTGTGTTTTGAATGATCTTTTGGCCGATAGGAACTATAATTATTGAATACCGTCATCTATGCTAGATCTAGCTCAATCTGTATTTGGAAGGAAATTAAGGCAGACGTTGACCTTAGATCACTGTCATGCCTGCATCTGATAGAGAAAAACCCTTCCCCCTTCCCTTCAACACTGGAGATCCACACTACTGGGGATCTTTACCTAGAAAGGACTTTTGCCTCCTTTGATCAAATGAGGGAAAACAAAATGTGCCAAACATCAAGCAAAGAGTCAACCCATTCTTCTGTGAACTCCTTCAAAGCAAAATGAACTGGGCTTAGAAATATCTATGTCAGATTGGGAGGATATCTTGCAATACATTTCCAGCTCAAGCAACTCATGATATAAAAAATTTAATATCTTACATTGATTATATTATGAGAAGGCCAAGATCCAAAGCATACACCCTTACACCTCTACCATGTGACAGGTGTCAAGCATTGAGGGTACTCTACTTCAATGCTTTGCCCTATGCCCAAACCTAAGCAGATTCTGGTCTGGAATCTTTGGGAACTAATTATGGTCTAGGAATTTTGGGAATTGATTATCTTGGTAATCTCAGAGGCTCGTGAAGATTGACCATAAAGAACAACCATGAATCTCTTTCGTTCTGAGAGTGCATAAAAATAAACAACCTTAATGTTTTGGAAAGACAAGGTTCCCTCATCTAAGTTACAGTTAGGTCCGTCAATAATTGGACACTGATACAAGTTTTGTTATTTTGGCTGTTTACAAAAATAAATTCAAGTTACAGTAAAATAAGGATTATTAGTTTCAAGTGCAGCCTCTCAGCTTTGCGGGTATTCACATCCAAATTGGAGGAGGAGTTTAGAAATTACAGCTGTCTAATATGCATCCCCCACTATTTTTTCCAAAAGTAATTGGGCAATTGACTAAAAAGCTGTTTCATGGACAGGTGTGAGCTATTCCTTTGTTATTCCTTCATCAATTAAGCAGATAAAAGGACTGGAGTTGATTCCAGGTGTGGCATTCACATTTGGAAGCTGTTGCTGTGAATCCACAACATGCGGGCAAAGGAGCTCCCAATGCTAGCAAAACATGCCATCCTTTGGCTGCAAAAAAAGAAAACCCATAGCAGTAACGTTAGGAGGGACCAAATCAACAGTTTGGTACATTGAAAAAAAAAAGAATGCACTGGTGAGCTCTGCAACACAAAAAGGCCTGGATGACCAATGAACACAACGGTGGTGGATGATTGTAAAGAAAAACCCCTTCACAACATCCAGCCAAGTGATGAACACTCTCCAGGAGGTATGTCATAATCCAAGTCTACAATAAAGAGAAGACTTCACAAGGCCAATACAGAGGGTTCACTGCAAAATACGAGCCATTCATAAGCCTCAAGAATAGCAAGGCCAGATTAGACTTGGCCAAAAAAAACATCTAAAAACCCAAACCCAGCTCTGGAACAGCATTCTTTAGACCAATGAAACTAAGATCAACCTGTACCAGAAGGATGGGAAGAAAAAAATATGGCTTGGAATGGCCCATGATTCGAAGCATACCACAACATCTGTAAAACACGATGGAGGCAGTGTGATGGCATGGACATACATGGTTTCCAGTGGCACCTGGTCACTAGTGTTTATTGATGATATGACAGAAGACTGAAGTAGCCATATGAATTCAGAAGTGTTTAGGGATACAGTCCCCTCCAAAAGTATTGGAATGGCAAGGCAAATCCCTTGGTTTTTGTTGGTCACTGAAGACATTTGGGTTTAATATAAAAAATGAGTATGAGACAAGAGTTCAGAATTTCAGAATTTTAATTTCCTGGTATTCACATCTAGATGTGTTAAACAACTTAGGACATATCACTGTTTGTATTAGACCACAAAATTTGGAGGTGAGCAAGTAAAGGAACAATTAATATTAAAGTAAATAACATTTAATATTTGGTGGCATAACCCTTGCTTGCAAGAAATGCCTTAAGCCTGTGACCTATGGACATCACCAAACTTGTTGCATTCTTCATTTGTGATGCTATTCCAGGCTTTTTACTGTAGCTGCGTTCAGTTCTTGTTGTTTCGTGTGTTTCTCCCTTCAGTCTCCTCTTAAGGAGGTGAAATGCATGCTCTATTGGGTTAAGGTCAGGTGATTGACTTGGCCAGTCTAAAAGCTTCCACTGTTTTCCCCCGATGAAGTCCTTTGTTTTGTTAGCAATGTGCTTCGGGTCATTGTCCTGCTGCGTGATAAACATCCTCCCGATTAGTTTCAATGCATTTCTTTGTAAATTGGCAGACAAAATGTTCATCCTGCTGCTACCATCATCAGTTCCATCATCAATAAATATTAATGAGCCTGTTCCAGAAGCAGCCAAGCACGCCCAAGACATGACATTACCTCCACCATGCTTCACAGATGAGCTTGTATGCTTCGGATCATAAGCAGTTCCTTTCTTTCTCCACACTTTGGCCTTTACATCACTTTGGTAGATAATAATCTTGATCTCATCAGTCCATAAGTTGTGTTCCAGAACTTTTGCGACTCATCTCTGTACTTCTTTGCAAATTTCAATCTGGCCTTCCGATTCTTACTGCTGATGAGTGGTTTGCATCTTGTGGTGTGGCCTCTATATTTCTGCTCTCTGAGTCTTCTTCGAACAGTGGATTGTGATACCTTCACCCCTGCACTGTGGAGGTCATTGGTGATGTTTGGGGGTTTTCTCAATATATTTCTGTCATCAACTACTGTGGTTTTCCTTGGCCGACCTGTTTGACGTCTGTTGCTCAGTACACCAGTAGTATTTTCCTTTTTAGGACATTCCCAATTGTTGTGTTTGCTATGCACAATGTCTGTCCAATGGATCTTGTCACTTTTTCTTTTATTCTCAGCTTGAAAATGGCTTGCTTTTCTCTCATAGACAGCTCTCTGGACTTCATGTTGGTTTATCCTCTTAAACATGAAATGCAGTCTATATAGGTTTAAACAAAGGATGCAAACTTAAACTAATCATGCAGAGCTATTTAATATTTGAACAATCAACATAAAAGGCAACACCTGGGCAACAAGAAACATCTGTCAGTCATTTGTTCCAATCATTTTGCTCACTTGAAAAATGGGTGGGTTCAAACAAAGGGTGGTATGTCCTGAGTTGTTTAACACATCTAGAATGTGAATACCAGGAAATGAAAGCTGAAATTCTGAACTCTTGTCTCATACATTTTTTTTAATCTTAAACCCAAATGTCCTTAATGAACAACAAAAACAAAAGGAATTTGCCTTACCGTTCCAATATATTTGGAGGGGACTGTATATTGTCTACTCAGATTCAGCCAAATTCAGCAAAGTTGATTGGACAGCGCTTCAGTTTACAGATGGGCAATGACGCAAAACATAGTGCGAAAGCAACCCAGGATATTTTTAAGGCAAAGGAGTGGAATATTCTGCAATGGCCTAGTCAATCACCAAATCCCATCCAGATAGAGTATGCATTCAATTTGCTGAAGACAAAACGTAGGGAAGAAAAACCCACAAACAAATAAGTGAAGACAGCTGCAGTAAAGGCTTGGCAAAGCAGTGTTTGGTGATGTCCATGCCTTGCAGACTTTCCAGTCAGCCTGTAAGGGATTCTCGAAAATGCATTCAACACTTTATTCATTATTGAGTTAATTTGTCCAATTACATTTCAGCCCCTGAAAAAAGGGGACTGCGTATGAAAATGGTTGCAATTCCTAAATGTTTCATACAAAATTTTCAACCCCCTGAATTAAAGCTGAAAGTCTGCACTTCAATTGCATCTCTTTTGTTTAATTAAAAATCAATTGTGGTGGTTTACAGAACCCAAATTATGAAAATAGTGTCAGGGTTAAAATATTTCCGGACCTAAATGTATATCGCGAAAAGGAAAACTTTATTTAGAGGAATACAACAGCGGCATGTTCTTTGAGGTAAACTACACTACTTTTCTGTGTTTGGTGTGTGTTAGAGTAGTTTTAAATTTGCAATGCAGCTTTGCGATAGTGGTACGAACCGTTTCCATTAATGCTAATGATGCTAATTACAGACAGGGACAGAGCTGAATAATACATTGTTTGAAAATAATGACTTACAGGAATATCGTTTGCTAAGTTGACTTGAAGTTTGGACAAAGTATCTCTTCAACCATGAATGGTCATTGGATCATAATATAAAGATCTATTAATTTTGAATACACTGCATGTTTAAAGGATAAGACAAATTTGCTGGTGAAAAGTCGGCTGCCTTGAATGATGCTCAGTGAGGGCTACAAGCATTTGCACTCAGTTATCTTGGAAAATTGTGTGATAAATCAGAACATTCTGATTCATCACATAACACTCATGACACACAAAAACACATAATTAACATACATTGTGCAGATTTCTTGCATATTAATTCTTCCAAATGCTCTAGCATGTAAAAAATGAAACCTATCAATACAAGACCAACATAGAAACATGCACACTAACACAGAACCATCCAAAATACACTACAAGTTGTAAAAACTTTAGGTTGTGTTAACTGAAAATGTAGTTGCTTCAAGTCTATTACAGTAAATGGCAACTGCTACAATACCGCAATTCAGCAACATGTCGAGAAGACAGAATGAAGTTGTCAACCAAAACGTCTATACTTTCAAACTGATAATTCAGAAAATGTTGCAAAAAGAAAATAGCTTGTGCAGATCTTCTTGTATGCTGTCATTTTAGTCCATCCATATTTTCATGGCCACCGAGTATTACACTACCACAAACACGAAGCCAAAAATAATGAGGTCAATTAATTTGGCCTGGCTTGAATCAGAAAGAGACTTTGTAGCTGGGTGCAAGCTTGAATTTGAGAGACTGTGAGCAAGGGCTTGCAGCTGTTGCTGAAGAGGCTGACATTGTGTATTCAGTAAATTATTCAGTAAATACCTCCATATAATGTACACTACATATGTCCAGGCCTGTCTCCGCCTTTAATGGCCAGCTGGTCACCAATATGGTTCCCACTGACAAAGAGGGCCAAACAGCCGCACAATTCCATTACAGGCTGTGTGTGCTGAAGTGCTTCCAAGACCCATTCATTAATTGTCCGTGTGAAGTTGTAGGGAAATCATAATGGGAGTCAAGGCCCTACTTCAGGCGGAGAGAGTAATGCAGTTGTATTCAAAAGGATACATCACTTCATTGCGCCCGGCACTAGAGAAATACATGAACTTTAACAAAAGGGGTTCAAGCAATTGGCAGCCAAGCAGTTGGACGCTATTACTCAGCGTTGTGAGGAGAAAAAGGGAGAGAAGGGGGGAACTCTCAGTGTAATTGCAACCCCTCTCCCCAACTGTTAACTGCAACAGTCATTAACTACAATAGCAGCTTGAGTACTGCAGTCACAGCAAATTAGTTCGTTGTGGTGACTGAGGGAAACGACAGTGAGCTTTCCATGAGAGGGCTTAAGGTCTGGTATATCTGCTCCCTATGGAATATAAAAGACTTATCACAGAATCAGTTTTTTAACAATAAACAAAACAGGAGTTTGCCATACAGAGGAAAGGTTTTTGCATGGCTGCGGCGAAAACGCCAATACAATAACTCATTTGTTAATCAGATTGCAGGAGGCACACCTTGCACGACGTAGCCACATATAATTGACACTTGCCTGGCTGCCACATACTCACATTTCCAAAACACAATAGAAATGTAAGATCTGATCAAACTGAAAGTATGAGCATATTTCCATTCATGTTCCTTCCTTGACTGCATGAGGAGCATGACATATGATGTGTTATGATCTACACTAACTTGAAAACCACCATTTGGTCAGAGTTCAACATATATGTGCAACAGTCCCTGTTTATCCCTAACAAACTATACAAAGTGATACAGACTATTTGACTCAAACGTAGCCCAGCCTGAAAGGAAAATACAAGTCTTAGATATGTTGTGGATTTCATAAATTAAATGTACATACAATGGGGAGAGTATTTGACACACTGCTGATTTTGCAGGTTTTCATACTTCCAAAGTATGTAGAAGTCTGTAATCTTTACCATAGGTACACTTAAACTGTGAGAGAATCTAAAACAAATATCCAGAAAATCACATTTTATGATTTTTAAATAATTAATTAGCATTTTATTGCATGACATAAGTATTTGATCACCTACCAACCAGTAAGAATTCTGGCTCTCATAGACCTGTCTGTTTTTCTTTAAGAAGCCTTCCTATTTTCCACTCATTACCTGTGTTAACTGCAACTGTTTGAACTCGTTACCTGTATAAAATGGCCAAGACCAGAGAGCTATGTAAAGACATCAAAAATAAAATTGTAGACCTGCACAAGGCTGGGATGGGCTACAGGACAATAGGCAAGCAGCTTGGTGAGAAAGCAACAACTGTTGGCGCAATTATTAGAAAATGGAAAAAGTTCAAGATGACGGTCCCTCGGTCTGGGGCTCCATGCAAGATCTCACCTCGTGGGGCATCAATGATCATGAGGAAGGTGAGGGATCAGCCCAGAACTACACGGCAGGACCTGGTCAATGACCTGAAGAGAGCTGGGATCACAGTCTCAAAGAAAACCATTAGTAACACACTTTGCCGTCATGGATTAAAATACTGCAGCGCACGCAAGGTCCCCCTGCTCAAGCTAGCGCATGTCCAGGCCCATCTAAAGTTTGCCAATGACCATCTGGATGATGCAGAGGAGGAATGGGAGAAGGTCATGTGGTCTGATGAGACAAAAATAGAGCTAAACTTCACTCGCCGTGTTTGGAGGAAGAAGGATGAGTACAACCCCAAGGACACCATCCCAACCGTGAAGCATGGAGGTGGAAATATCATTCTTTGGGGAAGCTTTTCAGCAAAGGGTTCAGGACGACTGCACCGTCTTGAGGAGAGGATGGATGGGGCCATGTATCGCGAGATCTTGGCCAACAACCTCCTTCCCTCAGTAAGAGAATTGCAGATGGGTCATTGCTGGGTCTTCCTGCATGACAACAACCCGAAACACACAGCCAGGGCAACTAAGGAGTGGCTCCGTAAGAAGCACCACAAGGTCCTGGAGTGGCCTAGCCAGTCTCCAGACCTGAACCCAATAGAAAATCTTTGGAGGGAGCTGAAAGTCCGTATTGCCCAGCAACAGCCCCGAAACCTGACGGATCTGGAGAAGGTCTGTATGGAGGAGTGGGCCAAAATCCCTGCTGCAGTGTGTGCAAACCTGGACATGTATGATCTCTGTAATTGCAAACATAGGTTTCTGTACCAAATATAAAGTTCTGCTTTTCTGATGTATCAAATACTTATGTCATGCAATAAAATTCAAATGAATTATTAAAAAATCATACAATGTGATTTTCTGGATTTTTTTTGTAGATTCCGTCTCTCACAGTTGTAGTGTACCTATGATAAAAACTACAGACCTCTACATCCTTTGTAAGTAGGAAAACCTGCAAAATCAGCAGATACGTGTTCTCCCCATTGTAAATATGTTTCAAACTGGACAACATCAGCCTACTCTCCTGTCAAAATTAACATTTTACTCTGTGATGACAGCTTTGGTAACTGATAACCTCATGAATTGGAAAGCAAAGGTTGTATGGTAACATGCATGACATCAGAGCTTATGTCTGAGTGATGGATGGGATTCAACTGAGAAACACTAAAAAAAGAAGCAACATCGGGACACTCAATACAATTTATTTATATGATCATTCTTTGACATCATGAAAAGAAAAACATATCAGTGAGTCCAAACTGACACCCGGTTTCGATATTTTTAAATGAATTAATGAATGCCAAATTTGATGGCCTTTGTTGCTTAATGTATCTAGAGTATTTTCAGATTTAGTTAGATTCAGACAAAATGCAAAGGAGCAGTGAAAGAACGGTGAATGTAAAATCAAATAAAATTTGGCACAAATATAAGGGTCTGAAATATTCTTAATGATATGGGCTAAGGGCTAAGTTATTACTGAATACACTAATGTGAATCCGCTTCCACTTCCATCAGGGTGTCCCTGCTGAATCCCAACCAATGTTTGAAATCGTTGTGGATCCTAGTTCAAATTTGTAGTTGACGACATGCATTTTCTAACCAAAAACTGATGTTCAACATCAGTACATTGAAAATAAATGACAGATGAGGGTAGATTGAATTATGGTTCAATGTATTAATGCCCTGCGCTTCGACTATTTGATTCATCACAACCACCACCTCTCATGATACAAGTGAATGCTCTTACGGGGCTACTTCACCAACAGTGATCAACTCTTCTGTCTTAAACCAAGAGCTCCATCTTCCTCAAATTAAAAGAGAGAGGGGAAAAGACGCACTGAGTTGAACGACACTATGCTAATAAGATAAAAGTTGCTCTCAGAGGTGTCCCTCATTTATGCTTCTTTCTACCATGTTTAATTATACCAGACAAGGGATGCAGCTCCCCGTTTCTCCTCTCTCTCGTCCTCACTCTCACACTGTCTCTGACAGCCAGGTTGAGATTCCTCACCTGTCCGACACGGGAGACGCACCTGTCACCGCACACTTAATCACCAGGCCTTGTGCTGAGACCAGCCGCCACGTGCCACACTTCCCATCCCATTGCAAAATGAAAATGAACTTTCTCGCCACCAGGAGAGAGAGAAAAAAAGAAGCGGGAGACAGAGAAAGAGAGCGAGACAGACAGACAGTGGGAGAGAGAGACAGATGAATGGAGACAGAGAGAGAGCGAGACAGACAGACAGTGGGAGAGAGAGACAGATGAATGGAGACAGACAGAGGAGGTGGTGAGGAGGTGGCAGGAAGGGAAGAAGGGTGGAAGGGAGGGAGTTTTTTTTGTCATTTCCCAAACCCTCATTAATATTCGGAGGTTAAGAGCTTTTCAGTGAAACGTAATTAATTGAGGCCGAGTCTGACAGTAAACAAGCAATTTCAAATTAAAGCAAAATGACAGCAGAGTCATTTGTTAAAAACGCGCAGCACGGATTTTGGCAACAGATAAATGAAGGAAAATGTTAAGGAGGGAGGGAGAAGTGATGAAGATATTAATCTTCACCTGTCTGTGTCAGCGTGCCACTCATCTCGGCGATGTTGCTCTCGATCCTCTGCAGATGCTTCTTGTCCTCTTTGCTGCCCATAATGAGGGGAAGGATGTATTTCTGCAATTAAAAACATGACACGCTATTACACTCCTCGCCAGGAATGGGAAGAAAGGCTGCTTCCTAAATAGCACCATAACCACTATATAGTGATGTACTTTTGACCAGGGAGCATAGGGTTAAAATCTGAATCGACAGATTCACATCTGGATAGACAAAGGCAATATTTTATCTAATAAAAGTGTGGCCTAAAGTGTCATAGGATAATGTTATAAACCTATGACAACTAAAAAGAGGAACCAACACAAACAAATTAACTGATAAAGTTAAACTATTGGTTGGGAAAAGAAAACTGACCAGAGAGAAGGAACTATCAGATAAAGTAAAATAAAATAATAAACATACAGGATAGACATTTCTAATGGAACCCAGAATATACATTTGTCACCACTGTTAGCTTATTGAAAAAATATAGTGGAGTTGAATTCTAGTATAATCTAGATAAGCCTGTGCCAGGTAAGACACATAGGCTTTCTTCATTAGTAGGCTTCACAGCAAAAACATTTATAAAATAAAAAACATTATGTTTTACAAGAGAAATAGAACATTTGCTTTTCTTCCTGACAAGTGTAGCTTGTCCTTCATGTTTCAGTTTTCTTCTATTTGGTGTATCAAAACTACCCCACAATTCATATACTGTATGCATGCTGTTGAACTCTGCACATATTAAAGCCAATATTCAGCCTTTGTAACTGTATTTTATAACAGTAAGTCTAATAAATCAAAGCGTGTGCTAATGTAAATTTTTTATTATTATTTACTTACCTATGCCAAACTTTTGGCTTAGAAATATCTGATATGATTGCCATGAAGAAAATATTATACACACAGCCTTTTCTAATGTACAACTAACACGGTTGGTCCATAAATATTTTGCTTGGGCAGTTCTACAAAGTCAGCCATGTTTTTGCTTAGGCCACAGACAATTTGTGGGCCACAGACAAGCCTTTCTCTTTGGAAAGGAGTGAGCCACAGTACGGACCAGGTTTTCCATGCAACCCGAGGGGACAGGCGACGCCAGTTTTAGTAATAAACACTTTTAAGTTGAAAAAGATTAAATGAGTGTCAACAGCAAGTAATTAATAAGTAGGCTGCTGGGAAAGCTGTGTTTACACGGTGCCACTATAGCATAAATAAAGTATGGGCAGACGCTGGGGCATATGGCGCGGCTGCCGCTGCACTCCGGTGACATGACAGCAGCGGACGCGGCCCCGCCGGGGATTCCCACCTCCAGTGCTACGAGCTGGTGGGTCTCCTGCCGCATGGAGAGCGGGAGAGGGTGTTACATGGAGGTTGTGGGAGAGTGAGAGAACAAGAGAGACAGACTGAGCGGGTGAGCAGGTAGGGAAAGGTTGGGTGTGAGGGAGAAAGAAATAGCCAAAAGACAGAGTCAAATAGACTGGATCAAAGGTAGGACAGGTAGGGTGACAGATAGCTGGACAGAATTAACAAGAGATCAAACTAGTTTATAAAACTGTAGATTAGGAAGTCATAAACTATGAGTGGTGATGTGCCAGAAGGATGCTTGGGTACAAAACTCAGTGTTGAATTGTGAATGGTAATCATTGCATCAGCTGAGGTAATGTAGCAGGATATAGGATAAGCTAATATTTAGACAGCAATACAGTTTGTTTTTCTTTGGCTTGGAGTAGTACAGCAGGGTTTATTATGGCATAAAGACTATTCAATGTAGGACCTAGCTCCAATAAGAACTCCATGAATGAGCCTCAAAATACACAATATTTGAGCAGAGCCTTATAGGGAACAGGATGCCCTTTGGTATACGGGATATACACACATTTCTGCCATGGCACCCGACATCCACAAGACGCACGTCTCCAGCCCTACAGTCATGACATCATGGGAGCGTTGCTATCCAGAAGCTACGCACAGACACGTGTACACACACAGAGGGCTGGATACACTGGTTATAACGGCCGCTGTCTAACTCTTATCCACCTATAAAAGGAGAGTAATGGTTCCCACATGCCATTCACAGTGATATGAAAAGCTATAGAGGAATTCATGTCACTAAGGGAACCTCCCAGGCCCATGTTCAGGGTTTTTTGTGCATGAAACTTTTTTTAAGTGATTATTTTTATAGAGGATAATATCAAGAGAGGGTTGTGGCTGTGGTGGTAGTACTTTTTTCCAAATAAAAAAATTGAATAGTGAGAGAGACTATTGTAATTAAAAAGAGGGGTTCAAATGAGATCATGTGATGACGCAGGACAAGCCAGAGCTTTTAACCAGGCGGGAGTGATGTATGGAACGTCTGGCCCTCAAATCTGTTCACATTCAACATTGACTGATGTAACCACAAACCCACCAATATAAATGTAATATTGGGGCTAACTGTGTTGACAGAGCTCACTGGACTGTGTAAAAGAAACGGCTAGATGAAATGGATCCTTTAGATCAAAGACTTGAAATCTGCAATAAGGCTGCTTTTATATATTCCCTAATAATATATTGATTAGATTAATATCCTTTTTAGTGCATACAGTGCCTTTAGAAAGTTTTGGGGCCCCTTAATTTCTCACAGAATTTGTGTTTTGCCATCAATCTGTACACAATACCTCATAATGACAATGCGAAAATACGTTTAAAAAAAATTGTTGCCAGTTCACTTGGCACAAAAATCTCAAGTACATACGTTTTCTGACTCTTTGCCGTGACAATCAAACTGAGCTCAGACGCATACTGTGTCCTCAGACCATCCTTGAGAAGTCAGTAGAACTTAATTGGAGTCCACCTGTGGCAAATTCAATAGCCTGGACATGATTTAGAAGGGCACACACCTGTCATGTTAGGTGTGACACTTGGCAGTGCATGTTAGAGAAAAAAAACTAAGCCATGATGTCCAAGCAACTCTCTGTAGACCTAAGAGATAGAACTGTGTTGACGGACAGATCTGAAAAAAAAAAATTCCAGGAAATCAGTGCGCTCCCTCATTGTCCAATAGATCCGGTTCCGAACCACCAAGACTCCTCCCTGAGCTTGCTATTCAGAAAACTGAATAAGTAACCAGGCAAGAGGGGCCTTGGTAAACATGATCAACCAAGAACCCAATGGCCAATCTAACAGAGCTTCAGAGTTTCTCGGCAGAGAAGCTGTAGAACCTGCCAGAAGTTAAACCATCTCTGCAGCACTCCAACAATTAGGCTTTTATGGTAGAGTGGCTAGACGGAAGCCACTCCTGAGTAATAGGCATATGACATGCCCATTCAAGGAAGTATGAGAGAAACTGCCCAAATCCAGATGTGCAATGCAAGTAGTAGATTAAAAGCGGTGATTGCTGCCGAAGGCACTTCTACAAAGTACATCATGAAATATGAATACTTACATACATGAAATATTTCATTTTTGGATTTTCAATGAATTGGCACAAATCTAAAAGCATGTTTTCACATAGTCCTTATGGGATATTTGTGTGTAGAAAAACTTATTTTTTTGTTAAATAAATAACAATGAGTCTATAAAACAACTCGATGTGGATAGAGTGAAGGGGTCTGAATACTTAAAGTGCAGGACCTTGATGTCTGGTCAAGATTATGAAATATGATAAACAACACGTTTTCACATTTTAACGGCTGATTTCAACCAAAATGTAAATAAATGCTTACTCAATTAAACACAATCAGTGAATGGTCAATCAATTTAGAGATTACAGAAGAATACAGTCCCCTCCAAAAGTATTGGAACGGTAAGGCAAATTCCTTTGTTTTTGTTGTTCACTGAAGAAATGTGGGTTTAAGACCAAAAGTTGATGAGTATACTGGTAAAAGCAAGCCATTGTCAAGCTAAGAAAAGAAGGAAATCGACAAACATTGGGCATAGCAAGCACACCAATTTGGAATGTCCTGAAAAAGAAAGAAACTACTGGTGTACTGAGCAACAGACGTCGAACAGATCGGCCAAGGAAAACAACAGTAGTTGACAGAAATATATTGAGAAAAACCCCAAAACATCAGTAAGTGATATCACCAATGACCTCCACAATGCAGGGTTGAAGAAATCACAATCCACTGTTCGAAGAAGACTCAGAGAGCAGAAATATAGAGGCCACACCACAAGATGCAAACCACTCATCAGCAGTAAGGATGGCCAGATTGAAGGCAAGATTGAAATTTGCAAAGAAGTACAGAGATGAGCCACAAAAGCTCTGGAACACAATCTTATGGACTGATGAGACCAAGATGAATCTCTACCAAAGTGATGGAAAGGCCAAAGTGTGGAGAAAGAAAGGAACTGCTTATGATTCTAAGCATACAAACTCGTCTGTGAAGCATGGTGGAGGTAATGTCATGTCTTGCGCGTGCATGGCTGCTTCTGGAACAGGCTCATTAATATTTATTGATGATGTAACTGATGATGGTAACAGCAGAATTAATTCAGAAGAGTACAGATTTTTTTTGCTGTCAATTTACAGAGAAATGCATTGAAACTAATCGGGAGGAAGTTTATCATGCAAACAAAGGCCTTCATCCGGGGACAAAAGTGGAAGGTTTCAGACTGGCCAAGGCAATCACATGACCGTAACCCAATAGAGCATGCATTTCACCTTCTTAAGCAGAGACTGAAGGGAGAAACACCCGAAACAAACAAGAACTGAAAGAAGCTGCAGTAAAAGTCTGGAATAGCATCACAAATGAAGAATGTAACAGTTTGGTGATGTCGATGGGTCGCAGGCTTGAGGCATCCAGAATATTTATATCCAGGATATGGTTAAACTATACATTTGAGCTTATCGATGGTCCTGGCATACTGACATATGTCCTGGCATAGCTCCAACTAAGAATTTGACAAAGGTGGTGACATTTTTACATTCCCAATCATTCACTGTTTGCAAGACCACTTTTTTTTCTGAGATCCAGACTCTAGCTTTGATGTCCAGTCTAACAAGAGGGACATATCTGTGATTAGTAAAAGCGCACCTTGTAGAGCTGATGGAAGCCAAAGGCCATTCCCATCATGATGACAGTGAGGGCACCATAATCTCTCCATCTGTAGCCACGGGGACCTGAAGAAAGATAAACATACAGGGCAGTCCATTGTTATTTGGAGAGTGACAAGTTTTGTAGTTTTTTGTCACTGCATTCCAGCACATCAGATTAAAAAAAAACAATGTACAAGAGGTTAAAGTGCAGACTGTCAGCTTTATTTTGAAGGTAATTATACCCATAAACCATTAACCATGTAGGAACTGCAGCACTGTTCATAGACAGTCCCCATATTGAAAGAAATAAACTGTTTTATTTCAGTCTTACTATAATGTTGCTACTGAAGGTTTTAGTCAGCAAAGTTTTCGTCTATACAGAATAATGCATAACGTGTACGTTGCTTGGCCTGTTAGAAGATACGAAAGTGGGACCTACAGTTTACAGGACTGCTTCTCTAACCACTACGCTATTTAAGAAGTGGTCCTCAGTCAGTCACTCACTCCGTAAGAGATATTCGCTCTTCTTGGCCGGCTCCGCTTACGCGGTCCGGCAAACACAGATGTGAATTTCTATTTAATACTAGCAAAAGAAAACTATTTGTCTTCAATGATATGTTTTCTGATTCAATAAACATCTAGGAGAGGAAGAACATTTAAGGGCTGGAAATTGATTGTGCATGACGTGGAAACAACAACTAAAGTGTCTCTGTATGGCAGACTGAAAGTGTCATTGTTTAATTGTTTGAGCTGTCATCTGGGTGGGCCAACTGTTTGGGCGAGTGGAATTTTCCACATTAGAGTAACAGTCATCTAAAAATGTCACTAAACATACACCAGCAGAGTGCTATTTACACTGTTTCACCTAGATGTTTTCTTAGGCAAGAGACAGAATTCCTTGCAGTATGGGAATGTGGACACTTTCTAACTGACTTTCTAACTGGTAAGCCACGTTTTTCATTTAATGTGCGCGTGGCATGTGCACGCACTTGTCCAGGACGATATGAGAGACTACTGGCCCCTCAAACCTGACTGTCCTTTCCATATTTCACTTAGGTGGATCACAGCATTGCATGCCTTCCTGAGAGACTCTCATTGCTTTGCCACTTGTATGATTTGTTGAACCTACTGCTGATCTACTGTTCATTGTCAAGGTGAATAGAACAATCTTCTACTTGGCTAAGGGCAAACGTCAATACAGCTGAAGTGACGGCAGGAAAAGCCAGCAACCTTTTCCATCAAAAATCCTAAATCACTGTCCTATTGTCCATATGGTAACCACATACAGTATATTTGGGTGTTCATCAACATTATAGCTCCCTTGGAACATGTGCCTGGCAATAGTGTCCTTTTTCTTGGAAAGGCAAGCGGAGGAGTCCTTGAGGTGGGTGGTTGACCCTGACAATTCAGTAAGCCTCTGTGCATCAACAGGGGGTTCTCACCACTAACCAGTGTCTATTCCACCTCTTAGGCCCCCCCATTCCCTCTCTTTTCTCCTCATACTATTCACCGACCATCTCCATCTCCCCTTTTTTATTTGGTCACTTAAGCCGTGGATGGAACGGTGGTCTCCATCCCCCGTTTTTCCAATCTCCTCTAAAATTTATTGGGTTCAGAAGAGGCCTTCCTGTCCTTCCGCCGGTTTGAAATAGAGATCAGAGTATCCATTACTCCGACAGAGATGGATGTGGGTCCCTGTGCAGCGTCCCCATAACAAGGACATCAGAGAGGTAGCCCCCTCTTTTCAGCGTGACCCCCATACAAGACTCCCCGGCTCTCACCTCATTATGCAGCTTCCCTTATAGCCGTTTTGATATAAAACCCCCGACTATGGAATGGTCCGAGCCAGAGCCCCTAACTACATGGCCATCCCATCAACATCACTTTCATTACAAAACATGAGATGCCGGGGGAGTCAAGGACAGTGCAGTAATAAATGAGGGTGGAATACATCGGGAATCATTGTCATACGGGTTAAGCATTATGCAGACTTCATTCTGCATTGGTAAATCAGTGGACAGCGCTCATAACCCATGCTGTAATAAAGATACAGGTTCGGGCAGGGCCTTGCTTGGGGTGAAACCCCCTGGTATGAAATGGTGCTGTGAGATTGCACATGATAAAGGGGTGGCGACATTGGTGAAATAATTACTAAGCGAGGCAAATGTGATACTCCTGCTACTCATAATCACCTTTATGATTGGATTGAGGGTAAATAGGTACATGTGCATGTTGACACAACATTACAGATCAATGTGTAAAACTGCACACACTGCTGACATCCATCCACACTTGCAAATTTTTACAATAGCATCATTTTGCTCATCTGTTGAAAAAGCATGTTTTTTTCACCAATAGTACAAAACATTGAGACTTATGGAGTAGTATGCAGTAGAGAAGGTGTGTGTGTGTTGTGTGTGTGTGTGTGTGTGTGTGTGTGTGTGCATGGAAGGGTTTGAGCACTCACTGTAGTGTACAGGTGCCAGTTGTTGGGCAGGAAGGGGGTATTGGGGTCCAACAGGGGTAAGGGCCAGGGGCTCATCAGTGCTCCCTGAGCGCTGGAGGGCAAGCTCAATCTCCACATCAGTCAGACCTGGAACACAATGCTCACAACATTACCACAGTATAGGAGAATTGCTGCAAGAGTATCGGTGACAATGTCAAAAAGGATCTTTGATTAATACTGACTAAAATATTGTTAAAATAAATAAATTGGGCAAAAAGTTATACCTAGAAAAATAAGAGATTTAACCTTTTGTAAAGCATGGTGGAGGCAATGTGATAGCCTGGGGGTGCTTTGGTGGAGGTAAAGTGGGACATTTGTACAGGGTAAAAGGGATCTTGGAAGAAGGAAGGCTATCACTTTTTTTTGCAATGCCATAACATTACTTTAACATTACGAAAAGTATGTGATTGGAGCCAATATCTTCCTACAACAGGACAATGACCCAAAGCACAGCTTCAAACTACGCAATAACTATTTAAGGAAGAAGCAGCCTGCTGGTATTCTGTCTATAACTATCTAGTCACCGGATCTCCACCCTGTTGAACTGTAGTGGGAGCAGCTTGACCGTATGGTACATGGGAAGTGCCCATCAAGCCAATCCAACTTGTGGGAGGTGCTTCAGAAAGAATTGGATGAAATCTCTTCAGATTACCTTAACAAATTGATAACTAGGCGGCCGAAGGTCTGCAAGGCTGTATTATCTGGAGGATTTCTTGATGAAAGCAAAGTTCGAAAGACACAATTATTATTTCTAACCTTGTCACAGTGACGATATTTCCTATTCATTTTGCTATACATTCTATTTAAATGTATTTCATGCATGTTTTCATGTAAAACATCAACATTTCAAAGTGATCCTAAACATTTGAACAGTAGTGTTAGCTCTTGGCTATGAGGTGCCTCTAGGCATCTCTGTGCCTGGGGTTGAAAGAAAGAGCCTGACAGTAGATTGGTGCCTCTGGGCATCTCTGCACTTCCCTTTTGGTTGTCCCCAATTAGAGGCAGCTGGCCCACATTGCCTCTAATAGAGGATCCTATTTGTGTTCAGTTGTTTCTCAACATTTTGTGGATCATTGTTTGTCCTATGTGCCTCAGTTCTCGTTTTTGTGGCTTTTTTATAATACAACCAAAAAAATGAATAGTTTCCTACTCCTGCTCTGTGCCTCATGTCCTGCCTACCCTCAACCGCGACAGGTAGTGTATTTTCACTAAATGTACACTGCTCAAAATGATAAAGGAAACATGTAATCACAACCGTATAACACCAAATCATTTAAACTTCAGTGATAGCAATCTGTCCAGTTAGGAAGCATACGCGATTGTGAATCAGTGTCACCTGTTTTGGGGCAAATGCACTGGAGAGGCAACAGCAAGACAAGACACAAAAAGGGAACGTTTTTTCAGGTGGTGGCAACAGACAATTGCTCTCTCCTTATTCTTTCTTACTGATTGTTCTCTAGTTTAGCCTAGTGTCCTTGTCCCTACTGGTAGCATGAGGCGGTAGCTGCAGCCCAGCATGACCGGTGAACGTTACGACACGGTGAACGTTATGCTGCCTGCAACATCATCCAGCATGACCGGTTTTGAGGTGGGTCAGTGGAGGCATATCCTTGCACGGCCACACAGACCTCTGCGTGCTAGCTAACCATCAATCAATCAGGTCAGCTCAGGTCCCCCTAAGTTTAAACGGAGCAGGAGACAAGGAACATTTAGAGAGTGCATTTCTTAGGTTAACACAGATTTACAGTGGAGAAAGAGGACTGACCATTCTCCTGCAGCACAACAATAGTGACGCTCTGGCCATATCTGGGTGAAGCCCTGGACAGGGCCCAACAAACAGGAAGTCAATCCACTCACATTGCCAAGTATCAACCAAAGGGACACCAACCAACCGCAACCAACCTGAAATGAGCAATCACCCCAATTGCACAATGGTTGCATAAGACAACAACAAGCCAGTGACTCTGCCCCGAAAGGCATTGGAGAGGGGGCATCCCAGTGGAGATGAGAGCCCACCTGGCAAGACAGCAAGGGTGGACAGTATCAAGCCTTACCAAAGGTTCCTGGTGCAGGACAATGCTTGGCCTCATGTGTAGACAGGTCCTGGATGACAAAGGCATTGATGCCATTGACTGGCCCTCATCTTCCCCAGACCTGAATCCAACTGAGAACCTCTGGGACACTATGTATTGCAGCATCTGACACCGCCACTTTTCACCACAGGCTGTCCAGGAGCTCACTGATGCCCTGATCTTGATCTGGGAGGAGATCCTACAGGACACCATCCGCTGTCTCACCAGGAGCATGTCCAGACATTGTCGGGAGTGCATACAAGCACATGGAGACAATACACACTACTGAGTCACATTATGAGTTTCTGTGATGAAATTCACACAAGCTGGAACAGCCTGTGATTTCAATTGTTTACTTTGACATTGAGGGTGAGTTCCGAATGTACAATTTCAGAATGTACAGTAAAGATTTTGATCATTAACATATTTCGTTCATCAAGACCCAAGGTGTGATTTAGGTGTTCCTTAAATGTTTTTGAGCAATGTTTATTCAGTAGTTGTGTAATGTATTCATTTTATCATATACATTTTGTAATCATTGTGCTTATTTTGTTATTAGAACATACAAAACAATACCTTTTCTCTGATTCAATTTGGATTTGTTGAAATTAGAAGCATCATCTGAAGCCAAATTGGTATTGGCCGATTGTGTTGAATATGAGTTATCAGTTTCAACCAAGAATGTTCTTATCGGGGCATCCTAAGGTATTTCAACAGAGCATGTTGCTTCTTTTGCAAACTCAGTGCAGCGAGTTTGGCACACTAAGGTAGCATTTTGTTAGCTCAAAAATAATATAAAATATTCTCCCTGGACATCCGAGTAAGGGATTCATTATTTCAACCACTATACAAAACGGCTGATTTCTAACTCTATGATCATTACATAGGCACACCTTGCTATGCGAACTGTAAAAGGTCGCTCTGCTGTACACAAATGTGTAGACCACCACAAATGTCCTTTTAGAGAAGTTGAGAGTATATCCAACCAGCCTCAGAATTTCAGACAAGCTATACCCGGGCCAGCTCAGGACATCCAAATATGGGTTCTACACTAGCAATATCACATGAGGCCAGCATTCAGAAAGCTGATGAGATTGTGGGTTTGCAGAACTGAAGAATTTGAACTGTAAAAAGATGATCTCAGATCTCAGAAATGATCTCAGATTTTAACGTGGGGAGAGACGATCACCTCAAAGTGTGATTTCTGGAACTGTCACACCTCTTTGAAATGAGCGGCGATGTCATCGCAGGCGATATATATGATAAAGCCGTGGACGTGAGAACTTGCTGCACCTGTCCTTATTTACATATGACATACCCATAATTTGTGGGTGTGGCGATCATCAACCTATGAATTGACAGCTTTTAGCAAAAATTATAGTCTGAAATGGCTATTTAACCACGACAAAATCAGAGCAGTTACAGAACACTCTTTTGCGTGTCAGCCCAGTGCCGAAGTCTTTTAAAAGAGCAAGCTCTGCCATCACTTGGGAAACTACTCGACTCAGAACCACTGCTATACTTATACTTGCACTAGTAAATTTAAGACATGTTAGCCAATCAAGATGCCAGCCACCGAAATTGTAATGACCATTTATCATCTTGATATATCCAAGTATGTCTAGTGCATTAGATACACAAATGCAATTCAAACCTAACTAACATACAAACAACATAAATAAGAGCTATTGCGGTAGGCTTGTAGGTGTTATATTTCTCATTGTCTTATTTTATATAAATATGACATTAAAACAAGGGTCTGCCAGACTGTGTATAGCTTGCCTGAACACTGAATAGAGATCTTACTGACTCACCAGCATGGAAAGGTAATCCAAGATGACTGCAAAAATCTAAACATTAACGCAGAGAACAATACATTTTTGGTACTACACTAAAGTGCAAATTCCAGGGACTGCCATGATTGCCATGTTGTACAATGCAATTTTTCAAACGTACCTTTGGGGTTGTCAGACTGAAGTTCCACATTATGCAAAGGACTTACATGCTTGCACTCAACACCTTGAACTCACACATTGTCACGAGGTGGTAAAGTGTCAGACAAAGGCAAAACACCCTCCGTATTGGATTATATCCTGTAGTATCTTCACAGGCTGCCTAAACACATCTCCCCTCTGCAAAGACACAAACTGATCGGAGACAAAAGGTACACACCGTTTAGGAGTATCTGGTTGGGTTACACATAACTTACTCTAAGTTTCTGTTACAATTTCTGTTACAATTTAGGACAGTGTGGGCAAACAAATAGGTCTGGAGAAGTCAGGTAGGGCCGAGGTCTGGTGAGGAACAGGTTTATTTCTGACTGTCCTATCAATTCCCCTCAATCAACTTTGTTTTAATAAAATAAATAGTGTGCGTCCATTATGGAGATAAGAATCGCCTGACTAAGTCAATTATTCCAGAGTCAAATCTCAGTCGACGAAAACAAATCTTCATTGGGGACAGCCCTATTAGCAATAGAACAAACTTCCAAACTATTAACCTTAACCCAAATTTGCTAATTACTATACTCACATTTTTGAACAGTGCAAACAACAGTAATTGCATGATGCTGGGCATTCATGACTGTGGTTCCAACAAAAAGAGAAATAATGTGCTTGCTGATGTGCCTTACCGGTGTATTTGCACCTTGCATTGTAGCCGCTGTAGTTCAGCTAGCGAAGTCTTCCGCAGACCACAGTGCCTATCAAATTCATGCCCACCTCCTGAAGAGTTTCTTCATCTGCCTGACAGTTTTTTTTTCATTACTTCATTATAGTGGGCATTCTTTAGACATCAAATGTAGAGGACCTCATTGGTCCAACAAGCAGTTTACTGCTGTCTCAAAGTACAAAGCAGCACAAAAACAAGACATGTCATTGCCAACAAATATTTTTGAAAGAACAGGTCTGAGTCAACATAACAAGGATAGTATCTGTGCTATAGTGTAAATCAGGCATTGAAAAACATTCTATATAAAGCCATTCAGTTACCACCAGCAGACATCAGAAAAGGATCACCCATGAATGCTGAAACTCAGTTCTCTTCCTTAACTACCACCAAAGGCGAAGAAAATCCAGGTAAAAATATATATATATCAGAGTACGTCCACAGATCCAGTTATATTTCCCAGGTGGAGATCTCATACACCGCAGACAGAGAAAATGCATTATTTTAATTTTCTCATTGTGATGTAAATGTATTACATAATTTTGCAAATGCCAATATAATTTAATCTTCAGATCTTTTTTAATGATTTTAATGGTGATTAAATTGCCAAGAGCTCCCTAATGGAGAATAGGGGGGGAAAAAATCTAATATGAACATTTCCCTTTGTGGACTGAAAGGATTTTATTTCCGTCACCATATGCTTGCATCGGTAGGAGTCTCTCGTCTTTAATGAGCATCATAATCTCAACAAAGACAAATAATTACAACTTTCAATGAGCGTCTGAGAAAAGGCTGATGCTGTTTATTTTGTGCTAAACCAAAATGCAACAGCAGAAAACCAAAAACAAATAAACTGCAATGGATCATTTGACACATGAACGTGGTCGTGTTCAATAGTTGTCTGGCGAATCAAATGGAAATCTTCTATGCACTGTAGTTACATAAATACACTGCTCAAAAAATGTAGGGAACACTTCAGTCACACATCGGGTCTCGATCAACAAGATGTATGAAAGATCTAAATCTATACGGTACATTATGTAATTTGTTGAGAATAAACTGACATAACCACGGTCAATGGAAAACAAAATCACTGACTGACTGAGGGTTCGGATTCAAACTGAAAATCAAAGTAAACAATTCAAATCACAGGCTGATCCAACTTGCATGAATTTCATCACGGTAACTCAAAATGTGACTCAGCGGTGTGTTTGGGCAGCCATGTGCCAGTATGTACTCCTGAAAACATGGGCATGTTGCTGATGAGATGGCGGATGGTGTCCTGGGGGATCTCGACCCAGACCTGGATCAGGGCATCAGTGAGCTCCTGGACACTTGGCGGGGTCAGATGCACCGATACATATCGTCCCAGAGGCATTCTCCCGCACGAGGAGGAACCCAGGGCCCACTGCACCAGGGTAATGCCTGATGATGAGTTTGAGGATTTCATCCTGGGAACCTAATAGCAGTCAGGGTACCATTAACTAGGACGTGGAGATCTGTGAGACCCTCCAAGGATAGGCCTCCCCAGACCATCACTGACCCACCGACAAACCAATCATGCTGGATAATGTTGCCGGCAGCATAATTTTCACTACGCCGTCTCAAGACTTTCATGCCTGTCACATGTGCTCAGTGTGAACTTGCTCTCATCTATGAACAGAACGGGGCACCGATTGCGGACCTGAAAAGTCTGTTGTTCTCTGGTGAATGGCAATCGAGCTGCACAGTGCTGGGCTGTGAGCACAGGTCCCATGTACTCATGCCACCCTCATGGAGTCTGGTCAGAAACATGCACACCAGTAGCCTGCTGGAGGTAATTTTGTAGGGCTCTGGCAGTGCTGCTCCTGTTTCTCCTCACATAAAGGTGCAGATACCGGTCCTGCTGCTGGGTTGATGCCCTTCTATGGGTGCAGAGACCTGTCCAGCTCTCCTTGTGACACGGCACATCTGGTATCTCCTCTACGCCCTTGCGAGACGGTACTGGGAGACACAGCAAACCTTGCAATGGCACGTATGGGTGTGCTATTCTGGAGGAACTGGACTGCCTGTGCAAACTGAATGGGCTGCAGGTACCACCTCATGCTACCAGTAGTGTCAAGGACACTAGCAAAATGCAAAACAGATTATTACGTGTTCCCTTAATTTTTAAACAGTGCATATCAGTCCGAGTCTCTTTCCATTCTCCATTTATGTAGCATAAAAAATGATGCATGTTGCACGAAAGGTCATCAGTGATCTGATCATCTCAAATCAAAGCCAATATCCCCACATGTGCTCTGGCCCAACACAGCGATTTGTGAAATAAATCCCACAGGGAGGTGTTCAAGTTAAAAGGCAGCAGGGCCTAGTGGTTAAAGCATGTGATCTGTAGTCAAAAGGTTGCTGGATTGAATCCCTGACATAACAACGAGAAAAAATGATCAAGTTGTTATGTCAATGAGCCAGGCAGTTAACCTTAATTGCTCCCAAATGAAAAATTAGAATGTGTTTTTGCTCATACTTACAAATACCAGTAAAGAAAACTACTTTCTGTGGGGTTGGTGTAGCTTTAGGCCTAGAGCAAGCAGTTTTGGTAACAAGGAAAGTCCAGCGAGGGATACTGAGGCAAAATTCTGCAGTAGAAAATAAAGGGCATTTCTTATTAGACACATGGAATGTGTCACCTTGTGGAATATTTGAATTACATTATGCTTAATTTAAAACAAATGACAAATTTACTATTGGTTGTGAAAACCAGTTCTAAAAAGCCCTACAAACTAAGATGTCTGCAATGAATTGCAATCATTTTTGCAATTCATCAACTGAGATATTTTGATAACAGACAACTAGTCTTAATTGTTGTACAATACGGGGAGGAAAAATATGAGAGCGATAACAAGAAGGTTGTGAGAGACAAGAAGTAATTTGTTGAGCCATCTGAATACCCTGCACAGTTGGTCATCCATGTGGAGCTAGTCATTACAACATTAACAAACATAAACACTTAATTTCTTAAATTAAATGTTTATAAAATGAGATGACTGTCTATTAACCAAATCATTTGAACAGTATTGTGTTCCCCAAGAACCTGTGTGAAAATGTGTGATGTAGAACATTCATAACTGCGTTCTCAAATGGGCATTTATTCCGCATCCACAAACCCTTTGGATCAACAAGGATCATTCAAAAATAAATCCCTCCTTTGGCCTTCTTTCAGAGGAGCACAGGAGCCGACAGAACATTTTGGAGAATCCAAGAAATACGATGTTGAGTCCTGGTACCAACAGTATTTAAATGCTCCAAGGGCTTCAATTGGCCATTGAACTTGTTGAATAATTGAAAGGGAAATATTGGCCAGCCTGTCGTCAATGGCAGGGCCTGAGTGCCAGGAAGCGGTTACGCCATGTGCTGAGCCCGTGCAGTCAGGCTGCACTGTCCAATAAGCAATAATGTGTCCCTGGATGCTAGACTCATCTGACCACAGCAGACACAACGGTGGCAGATTATTGAGTGAGACATGCAAGGGCGGTATCCCAAATGGTACCCTATTGCCTGAAAAGGTCATACACAGTATGGCAACCGTTACACATCCTAAAGTTTCTTCAAAAACTGTTCAGTTTACAGGCTTTTTACATTTACATTCTGAGATATTTTCAGTATAAAATCAAGCTGTCTAAGGCACCATAACGACAGGTCTAATATTTAGGTACCAGTACCTATTCTAATAGATGATGGTCCAGAACATCCTACTGGCACTTTTTTTTGCCTATTATCAACCTAGATTCACACAGTGGCAAAACCAAGTAGATCAAAGCCAAAAAAATTAAGTATCCGAGAGCAATAAAGAGAGGGCAGGGCATTCACGTTGATTCCACTTTGTCTGACAGTACACTTCAGTATTGTGGTCCACTATTCCAAGTTTGGGAAATTGTGAATCTCTTTCAAGTCCTCCTCTGTATCCCCTGTATATGTTACAAATCCCTCAATGACCCTCTTATCCTCTCCTCCAATGGGTCTAAAAAAAGACTGAGGAGTATACAACTGAGATTTCCCCTAAGTGAGCGCACATTGAGTATTTGTATCAGTGTGCAAGTGGGCTTTTGCCTGAGAACAGGGAGAGAAAGACATAATCTAGCATATAAAAAATGATAGGCAACAAACTTACTAGATAGCTTGTAGCATAGCTAGTTATCTTACTGGTGTATTTGTTTTGCAAATGTGTACAAACAAATCAGAAGAATCGCCTTAAGTAGCCAGCCTACTCATCATTCATTCATAGAGTTTTGGTTGGAATATTTGGTTGGAGGTTACAATATTTGTTATCAAGGGTGGTCAACCTTACAGCCGAAAAGCAACTGTGTTTGCAAACCTCTGCTCAAACCACACTAATCGCTTTGTAGCTACAGTGACAAAATGTGCGGAAATGTAAGGCTGGATCTAATGCATGCAGAACCAGCAGTTCGACAGCAGGGCCGATATGTGCCGATATGTTTTATACAGTTGCATATACACACAGTGTGGGTTTGGTGCCTAGATCAAGAGCATAACAAAAGGAAATAAGACTTAGAGACCAGCTAAAGACTTAGAGAAGAGACCAGCTAAAGACTTAGAGACCAGAAGGAAATAAGGGATTAGAGATCACAAGTGTCACTACCAAACATTTTATATAGTGGATATAAATAGTCTACACACCACTGTTAAAATGCCAGGTTTTTGGGATGTAAAAGAATGAGACAAAGATAAATCATGTCAGAACTTTTCACAAATTTGCATGTGACCTATAATGTGAACAATTCAAATGAAAAACTAACTGAAATCTTTGAGGGGGAAAAAATGAAAAATAAAAACCTTACAATAACCTGGTTGCATAAGTGTGCACACCCTCTTATAACTGGGGATGTGGCTGTGCAGAAACAACACTGCACATCACCCAAAGAATGCCATACCCACAGTGAAGCATGGTGGTGGCAGCATCATGCTTTGTGGCTGTTTTTCTTCAGCTGAAACCGGAGCCTTATTCAGGGAGGGAATTATGAACAATTTCAAATACCAGTTAATTTTGGCACAAAACCTTCAGGTGTCCATTAGAAACATTTTAGCATGACAAACCTCAAAACACACATCCAAATCCAAAAAGCATGGCTTCACCAGAAGAAGATTAACATTCTGGAATAGCCCAGCCAGAGGCCAGGCCTGAATCCAAATGAACAACTGTTGGGTGATCTGAAGAGGGCTGTGTACAGGAGATATGCCACTATTGCTACATCAAGATGTGCCATGCTAATAGACTCCTATCCAAAAAGAGTGCTGTAATAAAATCTAAAGGTGCTTTAACAAGGTATTAGTTTAAGGGTGTGCACACCCCACTACACTAAGATACAGAGGACCACCAACTACACACTCTAACATCTAGATATCTGTGACACACTTGACTGTGCTTTCCACACATTTTTTCAAATAAAGCATAAAAATGCCTGAAACAATAGAGTTTTAAAAAGAAATGAAGAAATAGCTCATGCAATCAATTAGCAATTATTTCTTAATTATTTTGTTAATTCTTGTATTATTCTGTCAAGATAGTGATGTGGACTACTGTAGTGATGTACAATACTGTACATTTTTTAAACATGAATAAAAACAAAAATGCGTGAGTAGTATGCTATATATCTACCTGACATATGTTGGTAGACAGGCGAAGAACATTTTGGGGAAAATAGAAAATAACTTTTTTTTTCAGCCCCCAATTTGCAATGTTATTGTAGAATGACGTATATAAGGAACAGGGTGACATTTGGGGCACAGAACACATCTCAATATTGTCATAAACATGTTCCATTATATGAGAGAGGCCCCCATTCTACCTTTACATTAAAGTACATTCAAAATGCATTCCTCTTAAATATACTGTATATGTATGTTAATGGCCCAGGACATCTTTAATGTTGTTCTGTGCACAGTAGTACAAAAGAGGTCATTTAATTTACATAAAAATAAAATATTCACAGAGACGTTTTCTAGTTTAATTAAACCATGCTCAGATATTTTATATGCCCTGGTCTGTTGATTGTTCCGAAAAAACAACAAAAAGGGCCCCTCAAATACATATAAAGAAGATAGAAGACAAGGCATAAGAGTTACATATAAAAGGAAAAGGCTCCAAAAAGGTTTTGCAGAAATGTATTACATTTTTACAAACCTGTGGAATAACCCTTGGACCCCCATTTTGGATCGACCTGGCAAGGAGATTAATGTTTTTAAGGCATAAATTACATCTAATGACGACACCATAAAAAAAGAACAATAATGGAAAGCTATTCTGTATTTCATTATACTGTATTATTTGGTGCACCTGATACACGCCGCCCCTGTTTATGAGTCACCATATTAGCAGATGCTCAACCGAAGCATTTGCTGTGACCTTGCCATTCTCATTGGGGCATGAAATTACGGTGCTGGCACCTCAATATTGCAGCTATAAATACTGTAAACTGCATATCTGGCCTACGTTTTCTATTGTCTTTCAACATAAACCTGATCGGTATTTATTTAAAGGAAAACCCATTGCTCGTCACATTATTTACGGCTCTATTTTCAGTGGGCTCTTACTCTCAGGGCATTTTTTTAAGGCCAAAGGAGGCAGCGAGGCCCAGGGCGTCATAAAACGCATTTCTCCAATTCTGGCACTTCTGAACTTTATGGGTAAAGACCTGGCCCGGACAACCAATTATAAATATTGCTTACTAAAATATTTTGGATGCTAAAAGGTGAATGCTCTTTTACTGTCATACAAGCTTTGAATTATTAAGTTGCCCTTGAACGAAAATGACTTACATTTTGAATATGAAATGTAAAAAATATATATGTCAGGGGTCATAAAAAGATGGAGGTCAATGGGCTATTGAAAGCCAGAGAGCAACTTTAACCTGTTTCTCATGCTGTGTTGGCATGGAGAAAATTCTAGTCATGTAATTTGGTATCAAGGAGCATGGCACTACTGCTGCCTGAAAATGGCATGCCCTAAATAATGACCACTCGTGTATTCATTGATGTATTCAAAAAGAAGACTCATTTCCCTGCTTTATCGCCTTGTACTGATGACAAAGTGGGAGAGAGCCGGGGCTAGGTGGCGCCGTGGAGTAATTTATAACCACATCAATCCCGTTACCTTGTATGCAGGCCTTGGTCACTGCCATTTTTGTCCGAGAGGTGAGTCGAATAACCCCACTTGAAAACCACATCCTATTACAATCTGTAATGAAAAACCTTATCCTTACCCTTACTGTACCTTCATATCAAGAACAGTAATCCAGTGGCAATCCTGTGTTCCCCATGAACTTCATTCAATGGCCACTACTTAAGTAAAGCCTATTACAATATATTGCTAGCTGTATTTCTTTTTCAGTTTATTATGCCGAATAACTACTGGAGGCTTAATTTTAAGCACAAAATTATTATTCTATGTAATTAATATTCTGAATACAATGTAAGTGTAAACATGTCCCCAATATACTAGTCACTAGGCAACACAATTCTTGGCAATCAGAGCACTTATTACTTACCTTCAGGTGTTTCAGCAGTATGTCTGATTTCTTGGCGTTGCAATACAAAGTGCCCTGTGGTCACCCTGACATACCAAAGAAAGGCTGAGGTGACCTTACACCAACCTGAAAACCTGATTATCTGAAATTACAAGTACAACAAAAGTATTCATTTTGCTCTCTATCTGCCAGGCTTTGATGCAGAGAATCATCTAAATAGTGGGATGTTGTTCGCAGGATGATACGCAGTGTTAGCGCTTAGAGTTAAGGCCAAACATATCAATTTTAATAGAATATTCTTCCAATTGGTGTCAGAGTCCCTCACAAGCCTTCTGGAAAACTGTAGCTGATATTTGATGAGAGCGTACCACAATCCCATAAGGCCATCTGTGATGTACTGGGCTATTGTTGCAGTCTGCAAAGTGCCAGCTAAGACGTGGAAGACTAACTCCTTTAGAGTTGCCATAGGCCTCTTAGTGGCCTCATCGACTACTGCCCTTCTCAATGCAAAGGGTGAATACTAAACTTGTTTTTATTTTGTTTACTACATGATTCATAGTTGTGATGTATTCATTATTATTCGACAATGGGGAAAATAGTGAGAATAAATAAATACCCTTGAATGAGTAGGTGTGTCCAACTTCTGTCTAGTATTGTACAGTAGGTGGACTCTGCTTAACAAATTACGTGACTAAAAAAAATTTGTCGCACCACAGCTCATTCAAACGTGTCAAAGCAAATGGTGTGAACATTTGTCCTTGTCCAGGGTGTGTGCTTTGGGTGGCTGAACGATGAATCTTCAACAGCCAGCCTGATGTCCTGTGGGCTTTGAATCAGTTTTTCGTCAATGGTCTCTGTATTTTGTCCTGCCCATCCTTCCCTCAATCCTGAAAGGCCTCCTAGTCCCTGCTATTGAGAAGCATCCCCATAGTATGTTCCCACAACCCTGCTTCACCTTAGGGATGCTATTAGCCAGGTGATGAACTGCACTTTGTTTTACTCAGGAGGGACTTCCATCTAGGCATTAATGCCTGTTTGATGGAGTACTGCAGAGAAGATTGTCCTTCTGGCATGTTCTCCCATTTCTGTAGCGAAGCTCTGTAAGAGTGGCCATGGGTTCTTGGTCACCTAGACCAAGGACCTTCTTGCCCTCTTACTTAGAATGCCCAGCTCTAGGAAGTGTCTTTACTTCTTCCATTTTAGAACAGAGCCCAATGTGCTCTGATCTATATCTTGACACGATTCTCCCAGAGGTCTACAATTGGAGGACTTTACGGCTTGTTTTTTTCTCTGACGTACACTGTGAAGTATTTATGTATGTATTTGCCACAAGTAGATCCCAACAAAGTCCCTGAGACATCTCAAGGATGATCAAAGGACACAGAATGCATCCAAGCTCAACTCTACCAACGGTCTGGTTATGTATGTACATGAGATATTTCAGGTTTTATTTTCAACAAACTGGCACAAACAAAGTTATTTCATTCTAGGGTATTGTATGTACATTGAAAATCTGGAGAAATTAAATGTGTTTGAATATTTTCCAAAGGCACTGTGTTATGTTGCGTAAGTATTTTGGTTGTTGGGAAGTGATAGTGATGCTCTAGACACTTTCTTTGAAAAATCTGAGGATATTGAGTTTAGGTATTACTTCATAGGATATCAATGCTCTAGCTCTTATTTAGTTAGCTTGAGCTGTAAACACATTGTTTCCATCCATCCTTGTAGATGCTAAAGAGCTTAAGTTACAAATCTCTTATAAGTGAGAATGACTCTGCTGACCAATAGAAAAAACTGATATTTTAGTACATTTTACATGATTGACTGTATATAAACCATGTGGATTAGAAAATTAGGTATTACATCTGAGTGAAAGACATTAACAGCAATGTTAAATAAGATTTGAATTTGATTCAAACATTTACCATTCTTTGTCATTGGTTTTTCACTATATCAATCCAAATATCAAGTCAAACTGATTATAGTTGTTCATTAAATCAAGTCAAACAAAGGTGGAAGGAATATTCCTTTGGAAAATACCCCTCTGTAAAACACAAGTCAACCAAATGACACATAGTTAAAGTGGACATGCATAATTAAATCTTATTTTTATTTGTTCTGTAATGTCAGAGTTTTGAACATCTCCTGGAATAGGATATTTTAGATGGTTTATTCATCAGAGATTCATATTGGGGCTGTGAGAGATACTTGAGTACCTAATTTCCCATTCATTCAGTGACACTGACCGTTTGCAACACACAAAATGAAATTGTTTCTATACATACTGAAATAGACCACATTATTAAGATCTCCTTGGGAACAAAGAAAGGAGAGAAATAACAAGAGAGGCATCCTTCAACGCAGATTAGGGCACACATCTGCAAGGAAATAATATGTGGAGGCGAGATTATTGTGTAAAGAATCTGCAACATGCAATCAAAGTGCGCCCTATTTTCCTCTTCATCAGCTGGCCAACATAAGTACTGGCAGCAAGAGGAATCCAATTTAAATTCCACTCTACCGGGAGATGGTATTGTTTCATTTTATGTGCTCTTTGACATTTCTGGCTGTTAATATAGAATAAAATCGGAATGTATTTACATAAATATTACATTAAACTCTATTAGAAATTAAGAGTGACATATATTTGTGCCCATAGCAGAAGGGAGGAGGTGATTGAGTTCCAGGGTCAAAAGGTTGAAAGAAGAGTATGGCAGACTGTTGATACATGGACACAGGAGGAAGTGACTATTGGACTGTCAAGATGTCCATCATAATGTTTGTAATGAACAATGTACAAATAGTTATCACTACCATAGGTATGGAGTGTGGCCAAATTTGCCCGTGGTTGCAATATGTCCTTCTGCACAGTAAATATTATTGTTCTAGGGTTTTTTAACAGAAAACGTGACATACAAACACCTTCCATAAAATTACTTGCATATCTGTTAGTTGGTATTTTAGAAAAAGATTAGAATAAGCTTCGGAATGCTCCACTAAATCAAGTTTTCTTTCTCTGAGAATATGATAAAGTCAATAGGGGAGGCAATCAGATTAGGTGAGAGCAAAGAACCATGGTTACAGGGTGAATTTGGAAAACCAGACCATAATGTTCAAAGAAAAGGCAGAAAGTATTCTACAGGTTCACTTTAGTTAAAAGATTATATAACTGGAATCTTCCACCCAAAAGTCCAAACACTGAAATACATATTTCATTTAGAATAGAAAATACAGCTCTGGAAAAAATGTAATTAAGAGACCACTGCACCTTTTCAAAAAAGTTGGAAAGGAAGGTTTTGAGTAAGGAACAGAAGGGTTAAAATACAGAAACCACTGTAAATTGAACGCTTCTGTTCCTCATTCAAACGTTTCTTATCAAATGTTTTGGAAAGGAAACATTTGATAAGATTCATTTTTTCGAAAGCTGTAAGTGAAAACCTATTTTAAAAAAAGAGTTTGTGCTTAATCCAAAAAGAACAGCTGAACAACTGCATCTTAATTTGATTGGGATTGTAACAGTGTGAGATCAAGTTTAGCTAATTTAACAAGTAATCAGAATGGATTGGAACACTGTCAGCTGCTGGAGGCAGTTTATATAATTAAGTGCCTTCAGAAAGTATTCAGACCCCTTTACTTCCTCCAAATTTAGCTGTGTTATGAAATGTTATAAATGATATACACACTATACACCATAAACACACAAAACATATCGCCAATGCAAAGTTTATATGGCTTGAGTGGGAAAGCTTAAGCCAAGAATTAAACCCCATTGAACATATTTGGTGAGATCTGAAGTCCGCAGATCATCAATATTCAACCATACCATCTGATACAGTTTAAGAGGATCTGTAAGGAATTTAGGAGAAACTGCCCAAATCCAGGTGGGAAAAGCTGTTCAAAAGGTATATGCAACAAAATTCGGAAAAGGCCCGTTACTACAATGTACTGAATAATGTTTCTGAATACTTCCATATTTGAGATGAGTTAAATTTTCAACAAGTTAGTAAACATTTCATGTTTTTGCTTTGTAAACATTGGGCATGTGTAGTAAATTCATTGCAATGATTTTTAGGAGTTATAAATCATAAGGGCATAACATACTAAAATGTGTAGAAAGTGAAAGCATTGTGTAAGTGAGGAAAACTCCAACCAACAAAATTGCTGCTACATTACTATTTCGACATTTTGACTTAGACTCAAGATTTTGGTAAAATTTAGTAATAATAAAATGTTACTGGCTAGTATACTAATAATGGCACTTTGCAAAGTTTATTTATCATGATTACATTTACTAATGAGTATTTTGGACAGTGGTGCACGATTGCCCGTAGTAGCATATTTATTTCATTTATAATTTTTATATCAAAATGTTAAGGATAAGCATATTTGAATATTGGGGGGGATGTGTCCTCCCCAATATATATTATAATTACGGCCTAGGTCCCCTCATTAACATTACACTAAGCCAACGTATACTCCAACCCTTTTGACATTTGAATGTGGGTGGGCTTAAGATTAGTATTTTGGAAGACTCTACTGCTGTGCCAGTACAACAATTTAACGTAAATTCGCTATTCCTTTTTTCAAAATATTGTATTGATTTTTTTAATATCTAGAATCGATGTTTATTAATTACGCTGTCGACAATCGTCTTTTGAATTACTGTAGCGTGCGTTTTTTAACAATAACAGTTATATCACAAAATCTACATGAATAAGCCTGTTACTGTATTCCCATGGATGTCGTCATTAATAAGAAACCAGAAAACAGTATGCAGTCTATTGACTTTTCTGTTTGATTTATTTCCTTACTCAAAATGCTTGCGCCAAAGAGGCCACAACATTGTGCATTAGAAGTAATTGTTTCTGTGAGGTTTGGTGATAGGAGGTTATTGTCAAGAATCTGGTAGAATTGATGGAAGGACACGGGCGCAGAGACGGAATGTAGGTAGTTATCCATGTTTTTTAATGAAGGATGAACAAAGTAACAAAGGAAACAAACTCAAAACAGACAATGACCGGGTTGTGTAGCCTACGGCTGACAAACCAAAATAAACCACACCACTGTGGTAAAACACTCAACATAAATAG